>VYXC01007878.1:436019-531868 GCA_013397175.1 Platysteira castanea
AAATAAGTTACACCGTCATTACACCTCACTCAGCTGAGGTGTTTACTATTAATGTAGCTTTGACAGAGTCACAGAATCGATTAGTTTAGAAAAGGCCTCTGAGATCATTAAGTACAACCTATAACCAAACACCACCTTGTCAACCAGACCACGGCACTGAGGGCCATGTCCAGGCTTTCCTTTAACATCTCCAGGGACGGTGACTTCACCACCTTCCTGGGCAGCCTATTCCAATGCCTAATTACCTTTACTGTGAAGAATTTCCTCCCACTGTCCAACCCAAACCTCCCCTGTCACATCTTAGGAGTCAGCAACCTTCATCCTGGCAGTGGTTGCCTGGCAGAAAGAGCCCGACTGCCCCTGGCTACAACCTCCTTTCAGGTGCTCGTAGAAGAGGTTTTTCAAGTTCATTTCAAATCCCAGGTAATGGAATACAGCTTTCTTCAAATCCACACCGGTATTCCTTGGTCTATTTTTCTCTGATTTTTGAGGCTCTATTGTGACACTTCCCGTATTTTACAAGGTAACACACTGTTGTAAGCACCGAACTGTTGCCCCTTAACGTTAGGCTGAGACCCTCAAATCCCATAATCACACTAGCCTTTCTTGTTATTGAAGAAACCTGCCAGCTTATACCCAGACGAACGTATGACAATACAGATTAAAACAGTGCCACACGGAATGGAGATTGCCAGGACCTGCATAAAAAAATTTATTTTAATAACATTTAAATAAGCACATTTAACTCTTACATTTTTCAGGTAATATCACAAAACCATTTTACAGAAAAAACTCCTGAAAAAAAATTCATCTGCTCGAGAGGCCAGCACAAATGGGCTCCACCTTCACGGTTTTGGGCAATATCGAGACCACACAGGATTCCAGTACAATTACCAGACAGGGGATTTTCACCAGTCTAGTTCTTGCTGGTTCAAAGCTGTGCTGCTGAAGCCACAGATACACTGGCAGAATGGGTACACGACTTGATTAATGAAGGAAAAAACTTCAGACCATGTAATATGCTTGTAGCTGAACCACAGGCACAAGCATTTGTGCTTTGCATTTTGTAAATCAAGTGCTGGTAAGTCAATGATCTGCTGTCCACATGTGTTGACTAATGTTTTGCACCACACTCCAAACAGACTTGGTGGCAAATTAACATTTTACTTTAGTTTATTACAGTCCTCTAAGAATCAGAGACATCCCAGAGAGTCACTGCTTTGGCAGAAAAGCCAGAAAAAGACAAAAATCAAGTTAGAAAAATGTTGCCTTCCAAAATGGACTATGATGCCACTTCAACAGTGATGACTTCACACTTTCCAGTATCTTGATCCGTGCAGGTAACGTGCAAGGACCCATCCCTAGATAAAAGAGAGGGTTATATTTAGGACTATCTCAACACAACACTATGTTACTGCATGTTCCAGAGAGGATAAACAATAGTCTTCACACTGATGAAAGGAAGTGCTTCCATGCTTCAAAACAGATCAAATTGATTTATGAAATTAAGTTTAAACTATTGAGTGTTTTTATATGCACTTCTTGCCCTTAGAGCATCTATCTTCTCTACATACACTGGAATAGATATTTAAATCTTGTATTTAAATATTGCAATTGAATTTATTTAGTACAGGTTTGTAAACAGAGTATGTGGTAACATTATTCAAAATACTCATCGTGAGATCTCTGAGTAACACCAACAGATTGATAAGCATGTCTTGTCATAGCACAAGAACCTGACTGTTGAAGTATAAGTAATCTTTAAATTCCAAAGATCTTCCTCAACTAGAAAAACCTTAATTTTTCAATTCCAAGAATTAAGAAACAATGAGCCCTATTTCAGCTAGGCATACAGTCACACAAAATACTTAGGTAGAAATACATGTTGTCTACTAAACTTCCTCTCCCCTTTTCACCTAAATATTACTTAAACCTCCTTTAAAATAATACGTTTTTTTCTGCACAACAGAGTTGCATCTATAATCCCCAAAATGTTTTCCTTATCAGTGCTCAGTATAAATCTCAGTCTGACAAACAAGGCCTTTTAGGTATGAACTTTATAGCTAACATAAGAAAATGAAGTATTTTGAACTTAAACAGCAAGTAGAAATTTCCTGAGGCACTGTTTCTCTGGTTAACAACCCTGCCTCTAGAAGGACAGAGCCACTGTAAATTCTGCAATCCTTCATAACTAAAAAAGACAAAATCTCCTTCAGTTTTTCCCAAGAGTGTGGGTATTCAGCAAAACTACCCAAACCACCTTCACAGGAAGTTTTAGATCCTGACTGCTCTCAAGCATGGGTAAACTGGTCAGTGGTTCAGAAGTTGCTAAAAATAACCTACACAACTGTATTAAGCTTTGTTTCTCTAGGAATCAAAGAATGACAGCAGCAAAGGTACTGCAGAAACCCCACATTTCTACAGAATGTCTCCCTGCTAGGACTGTACAGCCCTGTGACCAATAAAATGCTGACATTTCTCAAAACAAAATTAAATACTGTGTAACAGGAGCAAAGACTGCTTGTCAGAAGTGTGACATAGCAGGGTGAACAGCAAAACCATTGTTTTGGGTACCTTTTCATAGTGAGAACAGTTAGTATATCATGTAGGCCGTCCTCCTTTTTATCTAAATCCTGGAGTACAATCTATTAAAAGAAAAGGTTTGATAATAATCAGGTTCTCCAAGTTCTTGCACAGCAGTTCAAGGCAAGTGACACAACAGCTAAGATGTGCAAATTCATGTATTTTTTGCTATTTCCACAATTGTTTCTGTGGTTTGGTTCAGGATCCATCCCTGAGATATCTGAAATACCTACCACTCCCACAGTGTCCTTTAGGATCAGTACTGTAATTATTAGGTAACATCCCTTCCCTATCCCCCTTTAAAGATATTTGGGCAGAATTAAGGTGGAGTAACACTCTTCTTAAATATTCCATCAATTTCAGACACATCTGCCCCTTCCCTGAAGGTTTCCAAGGAAAACACATTATCACTGTTTCACAAAAGCTGTGTTCTCTCTGTAGGTTGACTCCTAACCAACAACTTAAAACCCTCATTTGACAGAATCATTTCATCTTACCACTGTGATAAACTGAATTCAAAATCTAATACCAAGATCCTGTCCAATCTAGAAAGATCAAAAAGTAATCAACGCATCAGCTATGCCATTTTCCTCATCAGTTTTATTCTCAAAATGTTGGCGGATCTGTGCACTACTGGAATAAAGTACTACTCTCATCCCAGGTGATCTTATTACAGTAGTGCCAAGGGTCAAACCCTGTCAGGCGCTTAGGAATTCAAAAGGGAAACTTCAGTTTCTTTACAAAGCGCTTGAATACCATGCATGTATGAAAGACTGAATAAAGACCAATGCCGAAGAGACGCATGTCATTATAATTTTCTAACGAGTTTTGGTAGTGGTGGGATTGGTTTCCATTTTTTTCCAGGTCCAACTGATTTCCAGGTGGCTGCTGTTAAATGTGCACATGAGTGTGCACATACTCACCTGGGCAAATTTCTCTTCTTCGTTCACAGGACTCTTCCCCAATGACTCATACAGCTCAAGGCACACAGAGGAAATATTTCCAGGAGCATGCAGGGTGTGCTGCCTTCGAGCTGGCAGTGGTGTCCCTGATGGAAATAGCACTGTGAATTTGTCAGCCCCTGACTCATCTACTCCCTTAAGAAAGAAAAAAAAGAATAGAGTTCATGTCTTTAAGTGCTTCACTAAGCTGGAAGTGTTACAACAATGTTCCACAAGAAAAGAAATCCAAGACTCATTCCCTCTGCCACATTTACCATCACAGCAAGTAAAAAACCTGACATTCCTAAAAATAAGAAGTCCAGCTATAACAATATAGGAAAGATACAATCTATCTCCCCTTAAAATCCAGTTTTTCTTGTCAATTTTTTTTGTCAATAAACCTAAGTTACCATGTACTGCTGATCTCTAGCAAATCTGCAGAAGTAATAATAAAACAATGCTGTTTCTCTAACACCAATCCTACATTATTAGTGTTATATATTCATTTGCAGCAGTAAAATTTTCTAATATTCTAATTTTAGCCTTACCTTAAGAAGAATATCTTTGGCAGAACACTCAATGAGTGCATCTTCTTCTAACAAGGTATTCTCTTTCCCTAGAAGAATTCCTGCCTCCATGGCTGCACCAATGGGAATAACTTCATCTGGAGGAATTGAATTTAGTAACTCCACAGTTGGGAAAATATCTTTGATCAGCTGCTGTAGCTTTGGGATTCGAGCAGACCCACCACAAAGAACTACCTGGAAAACATCAAAATAACTTCAAATCTTTGTTCTGTCAAATAAAACAGACAGGTCACACCCTGCTGTGCAGAAATGCAAACTGCTCTGGGATATTTTATTATGTGCAGTTGTTTAAATAAAAATTGATGTAATCTTTAGTTGACTTCTAATACTTTCGGTTTTGAAATTAAAGAAAATATGATGTCTTTGAAAAATTTCTTTTACAGCAAAAATCAACCTAGATAAAGTAACACTTTGAAAATTGAAAAATTTATCACAAAAAGAACATCAGATTGAAAGGGACTTCCAGAGGTGATCTCGTCCAACCTCGTGGTCAGAACAGGTACTGTTACATCAGGCTGCTCAGGACCTGTCCTCCACAGATACATATTACACAAACTCTGTAGGCCCTTAATTCAGCATCTGATTTCCCTCATACTACAAATCCCTCTCCTGGAATCTAAAATTTTCCCATGTTGTAACTCGTGCTGCTTGCCCCTCACCCTTCCACCATGCACCTGTAGGAAGGAGCAAGCCAGGTTTTATCCCTAAGTCCAAGTCTTATTACAGTGACTTTGAAAATCAGCCAGATGTGGAATAAAGCTAACTCCCACTTTTCCTCAAGTAAAACATGAATATAATTTACAACTCTGAATTTACTTATTTTTACATTTAAAATGTTCACTACCCCTCATCCAAAGCATTAAGGCCTGAGAACCTAAAAAGCCACCTAAAAACCACTGCGACCAGAAAACAAAAACTGTTCTCTCAATGGCCTGGGATGCTTCATTATCGACCAGTGAAACTGAGATGTGACACAGCAAGCACAAATTAAGAGTCTGAAATTGCACCAAGTGTCACTGAAAGCACCAGAGAGCTTTAGCTGCGGAACTGATGAGCCAATTCCACCAGCAATGAATGCAGCACCATTTGCCACGCACAGGTACAAAGGGGGTGAGATGAATTTTCTTACACCAAGGCAAGAGACATTTGAATTAAACTGCTAATGTCTGCTGCGTTGCTCACCATCTTTGGGATTAAAGCACTCCCCTGGTTTGGCACCTCATGTGGTTTTTAAACCAGCAAGGAGCACAGGCACCAAGTGGACACCAAGCAATTTGTTCCACTTGAAGCCAAAACTTTGCCTTTCTCCAGACGTGTCAGCAAACCCTATCCAAAGTTCAATGAAGGCAGAACAAAGTCCACAGACTGAACTTAAGGAAAGTACTCCTCAGCCTGAATTTGAGCAGAATTACACAAATGCACCAAACGGAGACAAATCCTCCCCACCCCTCAATATACAGCAGCAAAAACATTCAACTGAATCTGACTCTACCTTATAATTAACTTCCAATAACTGAAATGAAAGCAACTACAGCAGTCCTAAAGATCTCAAGTCTATAGATTCTGCTGAATCCCAGTTAAAAATGCTTAAACATATCATTAAAATCTCAGTCTGCAAGGAAAACAGGCCCCACAAGTATTGTTCTTGTGAAATTATGAAGCATCCTACAGACAAATGATTTCTATTATTACCTTATTAATATCATCTGCTGTAAATCCAACTTGCTGCAAGAGCCTTTTAATTGCTTCTACACATTTACTAAAAAGTGAAGAACAGATAAGTTCAAACCTGGCCCTAGAAGAGAAAAAAAAAAATCATTCAAAAAGTATCATGTCATCCATTAGAAACAAATACCTGAAATGGAAGAACAATAATTTTTAGAATATACTTTAATTCTCCAGCTGGTACTAAGGGGTTTTAACCAAATCATCTTTTCCCATTATTAATCTTCAAGTGATTTTGTTGTTGTGGAAGTATCTGTGCTATTAATTCCATCATGAACAGCTACATGGAATGCACACTCATTCTTCTTCAGTGCACTCTAGAGAAAAAAAAAACAGTATTGTTGTCTTGACAACACCCAATATTGCTGTTTTGACTCGTGTGAAAAAATAAAGAAAAATCCTGGAACTGCCTCATGATCTTTAAAATGGATACAAAGACTCAATTTTTAGAGGCAAATCAAGCTGTATCCTGACTTTCACACAGGGAGTAGATTAAGCAAATTAAAAAACAAACTTGGGTTTGTCTTTGTCTCTTTCAACCCTGCAGAGGAAGTTCTACTCTGCACGAATACCACAAAACAAAGTCTGCAACACTGATCCACAGGACTGGCATTCTGATCCAAAAGTGAGCTGACCCCAGTTACACAGTATTGCTTCTCACACTTTCAAACATGCCGTGCCTTATTTTAGCAGCTCCAGCTGCTGGAGTTCTGGAATGGAAAAGTCTGTTTCATTTTGCTAAAGCTGCTGCTGCCTGGAAGAGCAATCAAAGTGAGCTAAAAATCTCAGTAAGAGATCATCCCAAGGGAAAAGAGATTGAGTAGGACACAGCAGTATGAACAAAAAGACAGAAAACATCTTTCTACTCCAGCTGTCACCGAGAGGCAACATCAAGACTTCCTGGACTCCTCTCATTGTGGATCTCATTTAGATGAAGAGTCCACAAGCTGTCTTCTCTTTAAGGAAAATACAACAAAAACAATAAGGAGGAGGGAACAGCCACCTTGATTCATCACAGTATCTATTTCCCTCCCATCTACAACTAGACTCCAAAAATGGGGTGTCCTTGTGCCTTTGTGCACTTTATTTTCTAACTGTTAGGGCAACACTGTTAGTGTGACTGTCCTGACCACTACAGATTGCAGCATCAGTATGAAACAACAAATTTGCCTTCAATCTTACTTCCTTCTCTAAAATAAACACCACCAGAAATCAAAGCTTATTGAACATCCATAACAGCACCTAAAAAGATTTCAGTAGCTTCAAGATCTACCTTACCTGGACACATTGCAATCAAAATCTAATCCGTCATACAGTGAATCTACAAAACAGTTTGCACTTCCCAGGGTTGATAAAGAATGTTTTGCAATATCAGCACTGTTCATTAACTTCATCATGGCTCTAGGATTTCCTCTGATATCATGTTTACAAGACCTGTATTTAAAAAAAAGGTGATATCAGTTTAAAGAGGCAGGAATTTGACTGATAACTCCTTCTGAAAGGAAAAACAGGTTAGAGCTCTTGAACTTTTTTTTGGTAAACATTTTAGTATTAACTACAATGCCACTGCTGAAAGTCTGCACACACGTCGACACAGCAGTTCATGGCTGAGCCCTTCTAGTTCAACACCAACTTCAGGCAACATCCACCCAAATCCAGGCATTTCCCAGTCTTCCTCCTCAGCCCTGAACAACTGACTGCTCCTTTAACACCACCTTCACTTGAACCATTTCACTTACAGACAGTCTGCTAGATTTCTTGTTTTCTTTAAAGCAAGCACCAGATAATGAAGTTCCTGTCCTAACAGCAACATGCTTGGAATTCAAATCTTACCTCTGAAATTCAGAAGCTAAGTGTTGTGCTAGAGCTTCTGTGAAGCAAACTCCACCAATGCTGTCATCTGTGTTTGTAGCAAGCACACGATATATTCCACTGTTTACTTCTATCACCGTGATAGAAAGTGATGTTCCACCTAGTTTATAAACCAGCACATTGCTGCCACATAAAAAAAAAATAGTGAAAGTAGCATTAATTTTGACACACTGTCAAAAGATTACCACCATGTACTGCAGGTTTTAATCAGGCAAGAAGTACATGAGAATGGTAAAGAAACATCAAACAAGAACAATGTAGTTAAAACTGACACCAGTCTTTGCAATTTGAAAGTGAATTATCTGTATATTCATAAAGACAGCCAAATGCACCTACTGAACCCAGGAGCTCTGCTTTAGTTCTTCTAGGACACATAAAATGATCCCATCTTCCATAATTAGAACCACCTATGCCAAATTATGTTTAAAAAGGAATGCATTTTCTTCAAGCCAATCAGCTTATCGAAGTCAGAAACTGGGGACAAATCTTTAAACACAATTCTCAAAATATAAAGACCAAAACAAAGGGACTTAAAACACTACAAAATTACAACTTCTAAATGCTTCTTGTCCTGATTGAGCAAAAGCAAAACAAGCCTCATGCTAAGGCAACACAGCATTCCCTCATTTGAGATTTCTCAGGATTTAAGTACAGCAGCTTAAAAAGAAGTAAAATATTAGGATTTTACCTCTTTCCAGTGGGTGAATCTTGGCCAATTCCATAAGCAAGGAGAGCTGCAGACGGTTCATGAATTAATCTCATCACATTGAACCCAGCAGCTGCAGCTGCTTCCCTGCAATGAGCCATAACAGCATTTCATTCCACTTTAATGATCTCACTATAGTCACACACTATTAAGATTTCACCTGAACTACATGTGCCACCTCATCAGACGTTGTTTATAGCATGGTATTAACATATAAAACTGAGTGACTGGAAAAGTACCAAGACGTTCAGCTGCTACTGTGTTCTTCAGGTAATTGGATCTGCTGTGTGTTCATTCTTCAAGAAAACACTGGTCTATCAGTCTACACAGCCCATAAAAACTGGAAACACCCCTCAGCTACACCCCACCCTAAATCAAACTTGGTAACTCATCTTCGGGTGTGGTATTAAAAGTTCTTGATACATTATTTTAACAGGTAACACGCCAGAAATATGGATTTACTTGAAAATGAATTTACTGTCCCTCACTTGTACCATTACACTTAACATGTTTTCTTGAAACTTCAGTAACCCTGGGACTACCCCACAACTTGTTTCCTCCACTTTGAAGTTATACCAGAGCAACAGAATGCTTCATTACAAACACTGGAAATCCACAGCTCACTGTTTTCTGACCAAATTTTAGATGTGCTTTACTTATTTCATGACAGTTAAGCCTAAGGGCTTCTACATATCAGAAAGCAGGAATAGATGCTGCCATTTATGCTCAACTTTAAGCATGCTTATGTTTTCATATAGAGGAAGTGTTAGAGCAGAAATGTTTCCAAACAGAATTTCCAAGTAGAAAACTGGTATGTATTCTGTATCTGCACCCTGACAAAGCAGACCTCAATAGGTCATGTAAGCACCACTTGGTTTGGGGAGTATGAAGGGCAAGGAGAAGAAATTATGGAGGAGAATCAGAAACTATTTACATTTCAAAGAGGTCACTGAAGATCCTGATCTGAAATGAGGTTTTATCCTTCATCAAATCACAATTTCCTCTCGCTTTAGTGATTCAGAATTTCCTTTTGGTCACATTAGTAAATTCCATTAAAAGTTTCTCAACTCAGGATTTAATCTCCTCATTTCATACTTTCCCAGTTTAAGTAACATCCCAATAACCTTGACTGACAGTTGCAAGCTGAAGTCCAGCAGCAGAATTCCCACTGCTGATCTTCCAGCCCATCTGCTCTAGACACATAAAATAACAGAAAAACCTCAATGCTCTTACCCAAGGGCATTTTTCTGATTCTCTCCAAAATCAAATGGTACTGTGACAACAACATCGTTCACATCTGAACCCAAGGCAGACTGGGCAGTCTCTGTTTATAAACACAGGCAGAGTATGGTGAGTAAAAGCAAAAAAACAAAAACAAAAAAAAACACCCTTAAAACTACAAGGACAGCTTAAAAAGCTAAAACACATTATGAACTTAATTAGTATGTACCTTTCATTTTACTGAAAATTAATTTTGCCACATCTTCTGGGTTAATAAGTTTATTATCTATTTCATACTGAAGTTTTCCATTCTTCTCAATTATCTGTAAGCAAAACCAACACACCTTTGTTAGACAGTAATTTGGTTAATAACATCCAAAATTGTTAGACAGTAATTTGGTTAAACATCCAAAAAAGTAATGCTTAACTTAGGTTCTGTTTAAGGTAAAAAGCACTGGGTTGTGTAAATACTCTCTGCATTGGTACTCTACTACAAGGGAATAAATGCTTTCAAGATGCTTACAAAGATCACAAAAAGACCAATAGCATATGATAGACACAAGAGGGACATTTAAGGACTTAAAGAGTCCAGACTATTAAGTTTTCCTGAGTACAAAAGCAATGTTTACAACAAAAGTACACTCCTAGTTATATTCCATAAGAAAAACTCCAGCTATTTATAAAATCACACCAATATGAACAGTTAAAACCCAGGGGAAAACTCTTTTTTTAATGAATGTATTTTCCAGGATAATTTTTCTCCTGTTTTGCAAAATTTTCTAGCAACAAGGACAGTATTATGCAAATTAAATACTGAGATTAAATCAAGTGGTTAAAGATTTTCATCACAAGATGCTAAAACCTGAGTATCTTCTACCAGCACCAAGAAAAACCACAATGCTACTATCCAAATGTATTAATATTTACCCCTTTGGAGAATGACTTAAGAGATAGATAAAATTTTTTCAGTTGGAACCGTATTATTCTGGCAGATCTCAGAACATGGTGATCTACTGGATAAAAACAGAAACATTCCACATAGCAGCAAAGGGATCTCATATGATGAGAGCTGATCACTACAGAACACGGACGTGGGGTGGCCCAAACAACGACAAGAAAAGCATTAAATTATACAAATCATCATACTTACGGAGCATTTGCTTTCTGCTATATATTTCTTTGCCTGAGGGTCCCCAGAGCTGTCCAGAAAAATTCAAAATATTAAAACAAATCACACATTCAAGCTTAATTGCACAAATGCATCTTGCTCTTATTTCTTCTAGTATCTCCAACACATCAAGCTATACTTGAACCAAAAAATCCTGTTTTCACTCTACAGACACATTTATACAGTAGAAGAAAACCCAACTGTTCTGCTTGTTGGCATCTCTCATTCTCCTTTCCCCAAATTTATGATTGAAAAAATACCTACTACTTAGGGAGAAGGAAAACCAAAACCCAACACATTGTTTTAACCTGCTATGCCCCATAACCATTACAAAAGATCTCAGTGAAGTTCTGCATCTGAAAAGTGCTGAAAAATACACCAGAATGGACAACATCTTGGCTCCTGTCAATGAAAGGGGTGTAACACACAGCTGGGTCATGACTAAAAAGTTTTGTCACACATCTGATATTAAATCCAACTCCAAGAGATTTAGTTCTAGTGTCACTGTAATTGCCAGTGCGAATTATCACAGCTCTACTAACAGGAATCACAACAGGCGCTAATCAATAGTTTCAATAAGAGCACCACAAAGTTTCATTCAAACAAAACTACTGTGGATTTAACATACAGGAAAACAACCAGGTAACAAGACATTTTATTAAAGAAATTTGAGCAGGTATGAAAAACTCATATACCACTTGTTACTAAATATCACAATTCGATTTTTACAGACAAATTCAGACACGAAATACAATTTTTCTTCCCTATTTTTCTATTTTCAGGAGCATCTCTTTGCTGCTTGAATGAAATGTAGGCTAAAAAGTTCATAATAGCAACCTGGTCTAAGGGAAGGTGTCCCTGCCCACGGCAGGGGGGTTGGAACGAGGTGATCATTAAAACCCCTTCCAAACAAAACCATTCTGTGACTCTATGACAACAAAACGATTTTAAAAGAGATGCCTTCAGTATTAGTGCTGAGACGTTAAACCAGCTTCAGCGCGAAAAATTTCTCACCGCCCCTTTCACGCCGGTTCTCTCACCTTCGCCCAAGGATCTGCTTTACTTTCACCACAGTGTTTGAAATATTTCTTATCCGACTTTGCTTCGCAGCTAAGCCAACAACCTGAATGAAAAATAAAGGAAAGAAAAAAAGAAAAACTGAGTAGCAGACAGAGCCCCCTCCCATCCTCCTCCCCTCACCACCCCGCGGAGACGCAGCCTCACCTCCTCGCTCTCCGAGAACGCCACGACCGCGGGAGTGACCCTGTCCCCAGCGTCGTTGGCGACCACGTCGGCGCGGCCATCCTGCGGAGAAAGGGAGATGCACGGCCGTGAGCCGCCTCTGGGGCTTCACCGCCGAGGGGGCAGCTCCGAGCTGCAGAGACGCCCCGGCCGGGAGCCCCGAGCGGCCCTCGGCCCTCACCTTGTACACGGCGGCGCAGGCACAGGTGGCTCCCAGGTGCACCCCGATGGCCGCCATCGCCCCCTCCCGCCCCGACGTGCCCCGCGCGCTCCCGCTCCCAGCCAATCCCGCGCCGCGCTGTGCCGTCACCGGAGGAGCAGCCAATGAGAAAAAGCGGAGCGAGGGGCGTCATCGCGCATAGCAACGGGGGCAGACTCTACGCCCGAGGCGCGGGGATTTTGGCGGGAAGCGGCGCTGAGGGTGGGCGGGGGAGGGCCGTGAGGGTTTGTTTAACCCGGGACACCGGCGGCGAGAAGATAGAAGTTAAAGTGCAGGAATTGAAATTAAAGACATTAAAATAGAAAATCGAGATTAGAGAACCTCTAGCAACAGAAAGCGTGTGGTGTATGTCTGTGGCGTCTCTCGCGGTTTTATTGCTGGCAATGAACCACGTGGAGGGAGACGTTGTAAATCACAGAATCACAGAACCTCTTCCATTAGGTTGGAAAAGACCTCGGAGATAATCGAGTCCAACCTAAGACTGAACACCACCGTGTCAATCAGACATGGCACCGAGTGCCACTTCCAGGCTTTCCTTAAACATTCCAGGGACGGTGACTCCACCTCCCTGGGCAGCCTGTTCCAAAGTCTAATCATCCTTTCTGTGAAGAAATTCTTCATAATGTCCAACCTTCCTGTATTACAGAAATATCTCTATATCTAGTGCTGCAGGTTCAGCTGAAGTGCTGGTTTTGCATCATCTAACAAGGCATGCTTCCAATGTCTGGAAGCAAAGCTCAGTGTCTCATAATGCTGCACTGCTGCTGGAGAAATCCATCCTCAACGCCACACGACAGGGAAGAAGAAAATTATCTTTAATCATTCCTGGGGAAATCAACATCATTCACACAGAACTTCATCCTGGCCAGAGCCGCTGTGCCGAAGGCTACTCAGATTTCATGTGGCCCCATAAAAGGAACTGCAAAGCTATCACAGCACAGGCCACCTCACGTTTGCAGCCTCACACTATGCAGGTGACAGCACTTGTGTAGGTTTGGGTGCTCATTTGCATCTCATTTCCATAGAGAGTCTAAATGCCCCTCTGGGCCATCTCACTGCATTGGTCTGAAGCAAAGATTATCTTTATCCTGCTTTATATATGATATGTTGAAGATTAAAGGATTGGACCAAGATCACATAGAGGTGAAAAGTGTTACTCAGAGTTGCAAAGGAATTTTCTGTTCCAGAACAGATCCCACGGTTCTTAAGTCACGGGACAATCTTCCTTTGGGTAACTGAGCTTGCTGAAGGTGATCAAAGGCTGGAGCTCATATGCCCGCAGTCCATGCTCTGGAGATGATGGCAGCGTGACAAAGGCAAGGCTTATACAACTGGAAACAATACCTTTGGAGTATGTCCAAATTGTAGCTCCTCTCTGTCTTCTCTGTAAATGGAGGACTGAAAAGAGAAAAAGGGTAGAAGTGGGCAGGAGAGAACTGTGTGGACTGGAAAAAAGTACTGTAGAAGTAGAAGGCGTGGATTCCAAGGGACGCTTTTGGCAAAAGAAAAGAGAAGGGAGTCTGGGAAGAGACTGAAGATGGGAGAGTAAAGGAGAACAGAAGCCCCAGAGCAGAAACTAAGAATATTTTTCCTGTGCTTTCCTCCAAATCCTAATACCAGTTGCACCATTTGTGTCAATATACTGGTGTTTAGAACCCGAGCCAGAATGTGTAATCTGTGCATTGCAAAGTGCTTGTGGCCACACTGGCTAACAACTCCTACACAGCTAAGCACATCCACAGTTATTTTCCAGCTGTTGTTATGCCATGGACATGTCATATGGACACACAGTAGTCCTGCTTATCTTAACTAAAGCAGTTAATGTTCCTGCCAGGTGTAAGCAAACCTGAGTGGTAGCAAGCAAGAAATTCCTTGGCAGAGGTTTGTGGTGGCAAGTGGTGTTTGCTGAGGAGGGAAAAGCCTGTGTCTGTCTGTGCCCTTGCTATCTTTTGGGGAGTTGTTCTTATCTAATGGGAAGTTCAGAGTCTGCACTGAGCTTGAATGAGCTGATAGATGGGGCAACTACCCACCTCCAAAGAAAAAGTGGAAGCAGCAGCCTGGATTCAGGATGCAAGGGAATTTGATCTTTCACATCTCTGTGAGAGCTATTTCTCTGACCTGGAAAGAGGAGAAACATCCAGCGCCAGTCTGACTGCACATCTCCAGGCACCTACATCCAACAAACACCCACCGTACATCAAACTCAGCTCAGAATTAGACAGGTACTCTGATGAAAATCCTTTAATAGTATTTCCCAGCTGAAAAAGCAGTAGCACAAACCTTTTGTGGTGTCAGAGCTGTCCCTTCTCCGGGCTGTGGCACATCTCTCAGCCATCCAAAAACCAGAGCAGCCTTATATCCTCATATCTAATCCTTATATTTAATACAAATCAACCCTGTTTTAATATAAACCCATCACCTCTTGCAACAGGCCCTGCTAAAAAGTCTGTCCCAATCTTTCTCACAGTCCCCCTTTGAGTACTGAAAGCCCTCTAAAGTGGAACCAAGTGTCTCTATTGAGCAAAGGCTGTTTTGCAGTTTTAAATGTCCTCTAAAATGTCCCTCAGGGTGAGGAAAGAGGGATGAGAGAACTTCTTTCAATTATCTTATGTGTCTTCTGACTTAATTCTCAGAAAGTAAAGCTCCGAGGAGACAAGATGGCAGCTGCAAGACTGTGGCCTGAGACTATCTCTGGCCTGGGGATGTGAACAGAGCCAGTGCAGTGGCCAGGATTCTCAGGGGAGCTTTGTGAGAGCCTGGCTGTGGGGGACCTGGACAGGAATCCTCTGTGTGGCACTTCAGCACAGCTTTGAAAATAGCTCCTTCTCCAAGACGTGCAAGACTGCACAGTCTTACTGGAGATACTTTCATCTCTGTTCGAAAACTTCCATCTCCCTCACTTTGCATAAAAAGAGGCTTTTCAAGCTCATTGTCTAACCCCCTCAGAGTAATTTTGCCATCATTATTCGTCACAGTGCTTATTTTGGGCACGCATGGTGTTGGGGGGTCTGTCCGTATGTCACCTCCAAAGTTGCTGGGCTTTGGTGGAGGCTGTAGCTATTTCTGGCTTTGCTCTAACACTTGCCACCCATTACAAAAGTAATTTAATAAAATCGGTTTCAGTATCCTTTCTTCACAGCCACAGTATATAGATGACAGGGAAGAAGAAAGCTCAGTTAGTGGGTCAGATTAGTTAAATACTTGTCTTAATTCTTAATAAGTGGAACAAAATATTTTTTAAGGGCCGAAGGTCGGGGCTGACTGCTGTGGAGTCTTCCCTCAGCAGCCCCCAAAAAAGAAGTACATATAAAGTTTGTCCAGCAAACCCCTTGTAGAACTGCTCTCAGTGCCTGTAGGTGGCAGAACTGCCGCATGAAATCGCAGTGCTACAATTTACCTGCAGCATTCAGTCTGTTCGGCAGCTCGGTAGGTTGGCAGCAAAGTTGAAGCCAAATTAATTTTCTTTTACTCACACCAGAGTGCTTATTAGAGAGTATCCGAGATTGGTTTATATTTGAGAGGACATAAAGTATATTAAACATCTCTGATTTCGATTGTAAATCAAGAATGATAGTTTTCTTTCTTTTCTTGAGTGCTTTCAAAATAGACTACCCTTTTTTGCGCTCCACATCACAAACTTGAGTCACAAAGGAGGAAAAATTTTATTTTCCTACAATCCGAAACAACCAAACTGCCAGCCTGTACCTGGGGCATTGATCAGTGCTCCTTGCATGAGCTACTCACCCACACTGAAGCATCCCAAGGGAATCTGCCATGACTCCACTGAAAAGAATGTTGTCCTGAAAGCAGGAAGCTCTTTCAGGTCGCTCTGGTACATTTCTTCTCTGCTGCCACTCAGCCAGTTGTGAATTATTGTTGACAGGAGCAAGGAGGCACTGAAGGCCAATCAAACATGGCAAACACGCTGCAAGGCTAGAACAGAGAACTGGCACAAGTAACCTTTGACAAGGTTTTGTTGAAATTTGGCTATTAGGAAAATCAAATCTGTATGAATTACTATAGAGTAAATATAAACGCATGCCGTGGATAATTGCATGTACACTTGGTGTTAATAAAACAATAAATATGTAATATTCTCATTGCTGTTTGGGGAATTGCTGTTGACTGTGTCGGGCAGTATCATCTTTAGGCACATCTGTGATGGTCAGAGTTGGCTAAACAACTTTATTACTCTTGTCAAGCCTGAGAACTTTCAAACATATATACCACTTTTTTTTCCCGCAGTAAAAGTCCACATCTGCACATTTTTGTCCTTTTTTCCTCTCTGTGTTCCAATTTTTCCATCTCTTAAATAATATCAAGTTCACTCTGCAGGAAAGTTGAAAGGTTTTAATAATAGATAGGAAGTGTGCTGAGATCCTTGGCTGGAGGATACTCTGGAAATGCAAAATGTTATGGTTAATAATGCAGATCTAAGTTGTGACATGAATTACAGAGGGTACCATGAGGCAAGCTTAGAGCTTTCCAAGCAAGCTTAATGGTAAAATATGCCTGAAATCCACTTTTGTGCTCTGAGCAGAAAACCCTGTGTTCATTGAGCTCTGCCATGAAGTTCTTACTCTGCCGGGCAAGGTCGCTACAAAAGGATGAGAGGAAATGGCCTCAAGTTGTGTCAGGGAAGGTTTAGATTAGAATTAGATATTAGGAGCAAATTCTTTGCTGAAAGGGAGATCAGGCATTGAATCACCATCCCTGGAAGTTTTGGAAAGGTGTGCAGGTGTAGCACTTGGGGTCATGGGGAGCACTGCTGCTGGGGTACAGGTTGATGTTCTTAGAGGCCTTTTCCAGCTTGAACAGTTCCATGTTTCTATGAAAACTGAGCAGTGTTAAACCAGCAGTTTAATATGAGACAACTGCCACAACAGGGTGTGATCAGCATCAGGTTAGATAGTGAAAAATGTCTTAATTTTAGACGAAGAATGGATTTAGGCATGAGGGTGCCAGCTAGAAACAAGGAGTTCATTCTGTGCACTGTCAGAGATTTACTATGTGATCTTGTGGAAGCCATTTAATTTTGCTGTTCCCTGAGTTCTTCATTTGGAAAAAAACCCCAAACCAATAAACAAACAGGAGCAGCATTTTCCCTTCCTCCCAAGGGTATTCTGAGGATAACCACATTAATTAGTTGCCTGCTTAGAGGTGAGTGTAATAGGATGGAGTAGCTAGAACACAGCTCTTATCTCTGCTGACCAGTCCTGGTCAGTATCATGTCAACTAAATTGATTTTTGCAGAAGGTGATTAAACACAATTAAATGTCCATGTTAAAACCAACACTAAGATTAGCGTTATTGAACTGAGATCAAAGTGGTGATAGATTTTGAGCTCCTTTTATTAAAAAAAAGTGTTAATAGGATTCATGCAGAGCTGACAGAACTACTTCCTTTCCCATAATCCCACTGTTATCTGTAAAGCTCAGAGATGAAATTACAGTTCTTCTTTAAACTACAGAGCAGTCATATTTTTTTTAAGTGTTAATGATCCCTGTCTTTAGCTAACTTGTTAATATTCCTTTGGCAGTCTCTGCTGTTCAGTTTAAGGTTTTTATTTTCTTGTTGTATGTAAAGAATTTTTTGATCAATTTTACAATTCACTTAGAGAAATTCAGCTTTTGCTGTGGACATCATAGCTGGTCAGCAGCTCTGGGAATGCAAGGGAAAAGAATGGCATCTGGAACCATTCCTCTTTGTTTTAAGTTCTGAGAAAGTCTTAGTTAAATGACAGAATTTGTGCTCAGTAAAAATCTCTGTCCATCTGCACTCATGGGCATTAATTCAAATCCAGTAATGACAATAATAATAATTATGAGTAACAGAGGACAGTCCTGTGGCCTGTGAGAAGCAAATTTGGATGATCTGTACTTAATTTTCAGCATATATGGCTGTGTGTTTTTGGATAGCCATTGAAATCAGTGGGACTCTTTCCAGCAGCTTCCCTGGTCATTGGCTGGGGCCCTAAACTGCCTGTTACAGCAGAGGAAAATTAACAGAGCTCTTGGCAGCTGATGACTGAATAGATACTCTGGAATTCCCTTCCACCTTTACAGAGGAAGCCGGGAAAGGCTAAGGGTGCAGAGGAGGGAGCTGCTGTGCTGATGAACAGACGGCTGCACTTTTCTTCCTTAGTGACAGCTTCAGGAATTCCAAGGAATTTCAGACACCCAATGATTTTACTGTGTGATGCTCTGGTTCTAATGACCTGGACCCAGAGAGCTGCCTCTGAAATAACAGCTGTTGCTTCTGTGGAAAATTACACGGTTTTATGGAGACCAAACCACTTCTCATTCGGGGCAGACCTGGGGCCCGGGCAGTTGGGACACATTACACCGACTGACCCCACCTCCTGATCCACAGGAGGGCTGTGCAATCAGGCAGTTTGGTGTAAAATCTCTCCATGCTCTGATGTTAATCAGTCGTGCTGCAGGGACTCCTCATTTCTTTGGAAGTGGGAGGGGAATCCCCGAAGTCTTCAAAGAAGAGCTGCTGCAGGAGACGCACTGCTTTCTGGCAGCTCACAAGGGACAAATCCCACTCCACTGAGGAGTTTTAGGCCAACTTCAGCAGAATTATCTGCAGCACCAATCAATTACATGGGTCTACCCTTTGAAGAAAGGTGTATGCTGAATTTTCAGCTCTGGATTTTCCCAGGTTACATTTTGGGGATTTTCCCGGCCTGTTCTCATGCCCAGAGGTTATTCCTCTGAGTGCTGTTCAACCACAGAGCAAAAAGACAAAATCTACTTGAAGAAATTACAGTCAAACCAAGAGGAATTTCCTGGGGTGCAGAGAAACAGTGAATCAGTCTGGCCAGGAGATAAGCAGAGGTTTCTGTGCATCAGCCTCCTGCCCCTGTGCTGAAGAGTGCTCATCCACCATGGGTCCTGGTGGGACAGAGTAGATGGGTAGAGCTGGAAGAGTCTCATTCTTGATTTAGAACCACAGGTGGTCTCTTTGCCTTCTCTGTGCTATAAAAGCTAGTAGGAAACCCCTGCTGCTTTCATGGGATGCATTCTACCATGAAAAGGAGATCTTCCTTGCTGTACCACATTACTCATTAATTCATTTGATCATACATTCATTATGTTTGCTCGTGTGACAGACTGACACAATCCAAGGTTTACCTTCAGATTTTATTGTAGGTGCAAAGGGAAACAAAACATTGCTAAATAGAAACATCATCATTCACCATCTCTTTGAAAATCCATTATTTGCACATTTACAACATCCCTATGAGCAGGTCTGGCACAGCTATGCCCTTTGCTTTGCCATCTGTTTTACCCCATGGAAGAGGGAGTCCCGTGATCTTAGCCAGTGGCTTGTGGCGGTCAACATCCCTGGCATAATTGTGCCTTCTACTTCCACAGGTTTCTAGGAGTGTGCAAGCCTTCCCAGCTTTGCAGCATCCCCTACCAAAGATCTGTGAAAAGTATAATGTGGCAGATTTTCATGCTGGTGAGCTCAGATAAGGTAGGTCAAAGTTTTAAAATCAATTGCTGGATTTTGGGGTCTTGCTGTCACATTTGGGTATCTTCCTGCTGACTGTTTCCGTTCTTCAGCCTTTCTAAACCACAGAGGAGAGGGAAATAAAGAGTTCTGTAGTCCCTCTCTCCCTTTTCTCATCTACTTAAAGCTTAGGCCAGGAAAAGCAAAGAGTTTGGGGCTTAAACTTTCCTGCTAGCCAGAGCAGCCTTTGTTGGAGGCCTGTCTGGATGACTCATGGATATGGATGGGCACTTTCCCAGCTCTGCAGTGAAGGAGGAGCAATGCTGACTCCTTCAGAGAGAGGTTGCTTGTTCAAGTTGAACAGCTGTTAACAAAGGCTGCTGAGTTTTAAATAACCCAAATAAGTGTAGTCTCTTTTCCATCTTGCTTTCTTTGTACATCAAAAAATGGTATTCCTCTTAACCAGAAAGTTTCTCATGGCAGAGGGAAACTGGATATAGGACATAAATAGCCAGTCCCATGGACTGAATGAAACCTCATTTCCAGTGGCTTAATAACTTTTGGATCTGCTACGTTTTTCCTAGTAAAGTGCAGGGGTTGTCATGAGCTTTTTTCGTGGCTGGGCACTTCTCAGACTCATGCTCCTATGTGATTTTTCTGGTGGCTGAGACTTATTCTAAAGCCTTCCTCCTGGGGAAAGAAATGAGATGGAGGAGCTGGTGCCACCCCCTCTAGAGATGTCATGGACTGGTAAAGCCCTAGTCCTTGGCTTTAAACACTTGGAGCTGCAGACAGATCAGTGGGGGATAGAGGACTGCAAGCCCATTTCATTTGGGGTGTAACAACTGGTCTCCCTGACTGTGCTGCCCTCTGTTACAGCAATTGCTCCACAGCATTTGTATAAACTGGGTGAATTTTTTCCTCTCCACAGCACAGAGGAGTTAAGGACAATGTGAAAACTCAGATGCTCTCTAAAACATCTCTCACATTCTTTCCTCTTGCAGGAAGGAAACTGGACTTAAAACACATGGAGCTCTCCAGGAGAATGAGGGAGGCTGAGCACTGGAAGTACTGACTGGCTGGGGAGAAGTCAGCAGGGTCTGTATGGAGAAAGCAGAGCTTGTTCCAAAGTGTCCGTGTGGAAAGCCCAGATTACATCTTCAGCTGACACTGGTATCAAGCCCCTGTTGGTCACAAATGCTGTTTTAAAGGGATGACTGGGGCTTTTATTAGGAGTTGCTTTTGTAGCACCCAAACTGTGCAAGGCATGTGTCAAACACCTTCAGAAAAGATTTCTCACAGACATACAATCATTAATTATTTACCTTGCAATAGGTGAGCAGCGGTCCCAGCATGCCAAGACCTATACATGACACACACATCAACACACACACACAGAGGAGCTGTTTTCCTACACTGTTCTCTGAGGATATGGTGTAAATAAAGCCACAGACAGAATCCATAAATAAATAAAACGGCTCTGCCCTGTTACCAGTGAAGTCAAGGGTCTCTCACTGATGATGCTGAGAGCAGAATTAGCCATGGGGTATTCCTGGAGCACATGGTACTATGGAATAGAGATAGGGGAGGAGGGAAATGGCAAAATGCAGTGGGGGTGAAACTCATGTGCCCTGGCTCAGCTGCCTGAAGCACAAGGTCCAGGTCAGAGCTAGTTCACACGTGGCAGAAATGAGCATCTGAAGAGACACTTTCAAATCATCAGTTTTTGGACTGCTGGCAGATCCCCCACTTGCAGAGTTCTCCCCTGCAAACACAGCTGGGCACACACAGATCCTACCCTATGTTCTCTGTTGCTTTTTCTGTCACACAGGTAGGCAAGTGAGCAGCAATACAGATACAAATTGCAGCTATTAGTCTGAAAATGCTAACCAAAACTAACCAGCCTAAAGCCTGTGTTGCTAGGAAACAATCTGCCTCTTACTATGCATCATTGCCATTTGCATACATCCACTCTTCTGATTTTCTTATTAATATTCCTTGCCTCAGACACTCTAAAAATTTTCCACTACAAGCTGGCACAGAATCCAGTCCTCTCCAGGTCCCCCAGTGGTTTAATTTAACCTCAGACTGCTGATGCAAGTGGCTTCGGTTACTTCATTTTAGTCTGGCAGAAAAGTGACAGAATTCACATGCCCACATGAATGTGGCCATATGAAAACAGGGACAGCTGAGTTTTGCAGGACACAGTGGCATGTACTGCCTTCTGCTTTTCCAGCCTGTCCTGGAGGTTTCTTCCTTTCAGTGTTGCTATTTACTCTTACATGCCTTGAGGAACTAACCTGCCTGCTTGTGATTGTCCAACCATACCCAGAGGAAAACTCAGGCAAAAATAATTAATCCTGCTAAAATTATTTTTCTTAGGACAAATGCCTTTAACCTGCATTTTTATGTCAGTTCTAGGGAGATCTCGATTTTCTATATTGGAATTTAAGTCAATGTAGGTAAATCAATACCCTGCTGCAGTGGAGTTGAAGTTCACCATTGATTTTAAGTGTGCGTGACACAGGTAGAATTTGTCATTTACAAGCACAGGATTTATTGATGTGAGGCAGCTTTAAATCTCTCTGGCCATGTTACACCAGCTCTGCTAAGATTTAGGCTGGGAGCTGGAGGTGGATTTCCAGTGGTGCATTCCCAGTCTGCTGATGGCTGCTGATAAACAAAGTCTCCTGAAAAAACATGGTGTGTCACTGCTTCCCAGTGCAGTTCTACCAGAAAATTGAAGTTTAGCAAAAATCATGGATTTTGCTTTTGTTTCAGGTGAGTTTATTTAAAGCATGTCATGCTGCTGTCAGGATTAGGAAGAGGCTCTGCCTGGAGTGCCAGCAGCAGCCCGGGAGTGCCATGGCCCGGCAAGGACAGCACAGACCAGCAGAAGTCGCCATCAGAGCACGGGCTGGTGACACTGAGCAGCAGCAGCCTGCAATCACATCATCCTATCATCTCATACGGAGGTATTTGGGACTGGCTGCAGCTTCCACAGGCAGCTCCTTGGCCACAGATCCATCTTGGCTTTCTTGGAAGGTTTTTGCCTTTTATCTTAGTGAAGGAAGGAGGCAGGGTCCCTGTGGATAACCCTGTCTATTGCACATTACAGAATGAGGCAGAATCCTGGGGAAAAAAAGCCTTTTTTTCCCAAAAATCTGATTGAAGTGCACAAAGGACAAAATGAGTGTTTCACCTGCACCTGTAATCTTATAATAGATGGCAGAGTCAGTGTGGCATCAATGTACCTACTTGTTCCCTTGTGAAGATTACTCCTTAACCCATAGATTTTTGCTGTTTGGAGATGATTCTTGAACAAGCCTGTGTTTTCCTTTGCTTGTTGTCTTTGAAGCAGTTTGCCACAAATACGCAGCTGAATGCACTTAAAGCTATTATAAATGAAAACTCAAGCTTTTTAGACCTGCTCTAAATACATCTCTTCCCACATTGTATTATACTTTGCCAAAATCTATAGATATCCAAGGGCTTTGCTACCTCATTTTACGCTACTAAACTGAACTTTTCAGAGGATTCGAGCTCTTAACTCTCTTGTTTTGGTGCTCTTCAAATCCCTTCCGATCAGGGATTCGTACAATGGAAACCAGAAAATCCCAGTACTCCAGGACATTCTGCTTGTTAAAGGGATTATTTGACATGTATATAACCAGGGCCTGTAATCTTAACTTTAAGTACAGAAAATGTAGGTGCAGGAAGATCAGCAGATGATAATGGTACAAATCATAAAAGGAAAGCAGAAGGCTTGTCCATTATGTTTCTACCTCAAAAATTCCTGTGGGAATGAGCAGAATCCCTTCCAACTCCACCAGAAGGAAATGTGCCATCTCTCATCCCAGGCTACTCTGCCGAGGCACCCTCATACTGTGAAAGGTGTGGGAGGCAGCAGGACAGGTTGTGACAGGAGTCCTGAGCAAACAGCTTAAGCCCTGATGGGCAGGATCTGAGCCGGTCCCAAAGTCTGAGACTGGCAGCAAATCCCTTAACAGCAGGAGGAAACTTTCCTCTGGTAACTTGACCCATGCTGGAAAAAGTGAGACCTACTTTCTACTAGCTGGAGGAGCAGAACAAAACAAGATGCAGGACTTAGGAAAGAAACTAGTTCATGCATTGGCAGCCCTTGGAACAGCTTGTTATTTCATAGTCAAACACCAATGGAAAAAGGACTCTGATTGTAGTTGGTTAAATGCAATAGTAAAATCAGTACAAAGCAGACTTCTAACGTGTTACAAGTTAATAAATGCCTAAAAATTCACACCTGAACCTTGGAAGCCTTGTCTTGTCTGGAAAACCTGCACTTGAATCTCTTAACTGAGCAGACATCCCTAGTGCCACTGGGGAGGCCCAGCTGGGCTGGAAGGATGTGCATCTCCTGGAGGTCCCAAGTCACATCTGCCCACATTTGGTGTCTCAGCCAAGTGGGTTTGAAATGTGTTGAGGTCACTGAATAGAGCATGTCTTGTTTGGGTTTGCAGTGAATTTTCAGTATCTGCTGTCACAGAGGTAGACACATGAGTGGGTAACAATATATATGTATATGTATATGTATATGTATATGTATATGTATATGTATATGTATATGTATATGTATATGTATATGTCTATGTCTATGTCTGTGTCTGTGTCTATGTCTATGTCTATGTATATCTGTATCTATATCTATACCTATATCTATATATCTTTGTCTATATAACTATTTGTAAGTTATTTGGAAACATCTGCTTTAAAAAAGGAAGTGGAAGAAGAATTGCTCCTTCTCCATCAGTAATGAACCAAGGGCCTGCTTTACTGTTAATGTTATTTGCCTTTTGGATGTGCTCTGTCACAGAAGTTAAGTCCATCCCTTCCACCTCTTTAAAATTTTCTATCACTTCATAAAAGAGCAGAGTATTAGCTCTGGGGATGTGGCCAAACCCACCTTGCCTAAACCTTCCTGTCTACCTCCATTTCCCTCCAGGTACATCTGAATAAGATAGTCTGCATTTCCTATCCAAAACCACCATATCTTTTTGCAGTGAGGTGTAGAACTATGTACAAAATACATAAATTTGGATTTCATTGTCAAAGCATTTCAATAAAAGGATTTAATTGTGTTGTCTGAAGTTCGCAAAGTACCGAACTTTTTCTTGTGGTCAAGAATATATATACACACATAAAAATATAGATATATATTTAGGTCCTGTTCAAGACCTCTTGTCTGCTCAGCTATGATTTATTTGCCTGGGGAGTGACCACGGAGCCAGGTGTGCACCTAAGGATAGAGTCGCAGTTGCCATGAGTCAAATGAGCTCAGCAGAGCCCAGACAATTCCCATCAGCCCATGGCTTGGAGGGGGTTCCTATGCAAAATTACTTAGTGGGGAAGGCACTCAAGTTACATCCATGTTAAGGCAGCAGTTTTAAAATTTTAAAATTAGGAAGGAAAATATTAACTCTGGACAAAACACAGAAGTGGGAATGCTTTGTGTACCAGGTGGGACTCCCTCATCCACTGACCCGATGCAGAAATAGCTGCCATCAGCCCACAGCGCTCTGGAGCTGTCTCTGTCTGTGAATCGACATTTGCTGATGCCAGCAAACTCAGCAGCCCGAGAAGCTGTTTTTCCCTACTGCTGAGACCACCATTCCATAGACCCTGGCAGAGGAGGTGCCTTCTGTCTCCCAGCATGTCATGCCAAGAGAAAGCCTTTTGTCCGCCCACAACGGAGGCAGTGGCAGAGCAGGAAGTTGTGAAACACTAACTACTGTTGCTGGCAAGTGATCCATAAAGGAGGCTTCTGCCAGAAGGACACAGGCTGAGATCTGACCTCCCTTTCTGCTCACAGCCAGTGTGGATAGGTGAAGCCGTTTCCTGAAGGGAGCACTGGAGGGGGCTGAGCTGAGCTGAGCCAAGAGCTCCCTGGAAGTTAACAGCATTGTAAATGCTGGGGCAGAGGTCCTGGTCCGTGTCAGAAACACGGACAATGCTTCCTGTCAGTCTTGCCACTGAGAAATTTCTGCCAGTTGGGCACCTGCCATGGATCTCAAAATGCAGCTATGAAATTGGTAGCTATCCCAAATTAAATAATATCCCGGAGGATGGCACTGAGCAGCTTTCAGGCCAAATTTGGCTTCTTTTGTATTTGCTAAAATCTGCTTTCTTAATAGTCATTGCCTGTTTGTCTTCTCTGTGCAGCATCAGCTCCAGAGTGTCAGAGCAGCAGGATGAGGTGCCTTTGGGCACAGGAAATGTGTTGGATTGGTCTGCTACTCCTCTGCCCTGCAGAAGCATCTAAATTAGGTGGGACACTAATGGGGTGATCCTCTGCATCTGCTGTGGGGGGTGCAGAGCAGAAGAGGGGTGCAGTGTTGGACACTGTCCCAATGCTGGGTGCTGATGAAGGATCTGTTCCCTCCCCTCTAAAGGGCCTTCACTGTCTCCTCCCTGCTGGAAGCTGCACAGGGCCATAGGCACATGTCAGTGTGTTACTGACTACTCCCAGGGTAAACTTCAGACTCTCTGTTACAAGCGCAAGGGCTCAGAAACATATTTTAAATGTGGAATCTGCAATTCTGGCATTTTCACCTGCCTCTGGGAACCAGGAGCTTTAACTGACTCCTTCTCAAGCCTTAAACAGCTCTACAACTGCTTGGCTCAGCTCTTTCACATCTAAATCACACACTGCACCCATGTTTTCAGAAGACATTTTGCTGCAATGAGATTTTTAAAGTTGCTCCTTAAATTTTGCTGTTAATTTTACATTTGAGGCATGTGAATGAAATGGCCAGATTTTCCAAGCCTGGAGCATCCTGAAAGTTCCCATAACTTTTGTTTTTGCCAAATATTTGCTCTTGAAGGCAGAGTCAAACAGACCCGTGCTGTGGTTTATCATGACCTGGTTATATTGCAGTGAAGTCAAAGGGTGGGTGTGAGGGGGAAGCAGCTATTTAAAACCATTTTCCTCAAAATCAGAGCAGTCTGTGAGAGCAAAACAGCTGCTAGATGCATTGTGGGCACTGAGATGGGAATTCCTGCCTGTTTAATCAGGCAGCCAGCTGCAGCCAGCAAAACCAACCCCGACAAGTCAAGCGGTGGAAAGCTGCACCTGCGAGCTGCGTATGCTCCTGTTGTGGGGTTGGGAAGGAAAAAAAAGAAGTCTAAAGACTGGATCAAACAAATGAAACCTGAAGTGTGAAATCTGAATGGAGGTTAAGAGTTATAGTACAGTCATGGATCATCTTGCAGGCTTGGCTGAGGGAGGACTCAGCGCATTGTGGTGAGGAGTCATCTGTGCTTAGGGAGATTTCCAAATGTCTGCAAAACCAGGAATCCTCTGTTGAAACTTGTGTAGCTGGGTTACTATTCCCACTCTCTGAAGTTCTGGATAATTAGTCTCAAGGACACCACAGTGATGCCTTTGGATCGTTGCCTGTGATGTCTCAGTGAGGAGTGCAGCAGTGAAATGCCCGCAGAGCCTCGGTGCAGAGGCAGTAGCAAACTCAGCCATCTGTGTTTTGCTCAGGCACTTTAAAAAAACATAGAACAAGTGCATTGCATCAACACACCATGTATTTCAGCCTGTCAGTCAGGAATTTCCCCTACTGCACATGTGGGCAGGAGGCAGCATGATGCTGAAGGGCAGCCCATGCCAGCTGCCCACACAGATTCAGATCAGGCAGTCAGTCCAGAACTTTTACTGTCAGACCTGAGCCGGTTGACTGCTGTGGTTCCTGGACTCAGTGAATGATGTTTAAGTCACCCACTTCTATCCGAGATGGATTTTATGCCATCATAAACTGGATGACACCAAACTGGGAGGAGTGTCTGATACACCGGTGGATTACACTTCCACCCAGATCTCTGTGAGCTGGAGAGATGGGCCAGCAGGAACCTCATGAAACTCAACATGGAGAAGTGCAAAGTCCTGTGCTAGGGGAATAGCAACCCTAGGCCCCATTACATGCTTGGGGCCACCCAGCTGGAAAGCAGCTTGTCAGAAACAGACCTTGGTGGACACCAAGTTGAATATGAGCCAGCACAGTGCCTCGGCAGCAAAGAAGGCAAACGGTCCTGGGCTGCATTAGACTGCTACTAGAAGCTGGAGAGAAGTGATATTTCCCCTCTACTTTGCTTTCTTGAGACCCCACCTGGAGTAGTTTGTTCAGCTCTGGGCTCTCCAATACAAGAGAGACATGGACATACTGGAGAGAGTCCAGCAACAGACCTTGAAGACAATGAAGAATGTGGATCATCTGTCCTATGAAGAGAGGCTGAGAGAGCTGGGACTGTTCAGCCTGGGCCAGAGAAGGGTCAGGAGGATCTTATCAATCTATGGAAATACCTGAAGGGAGGGTGCAAGGAGAATGGAGCCTGGCTCTGTTCAGTGGTGCCCAGTGACAGGGCCGCAGGCAGTGGGCACAGACTGAAACACTGGAGGTTCTCTGAACACCAGGAAACACTTTTTGGCTGTAAGGGTGACTGAGCACTGGCACAGGTTGCCCAAAGATGTTGTCTCCATCCTTAGCGATATTCAGAAGCTGTCTGGACACAGTTCTGGAGAACTGCCCTAGGTGGTCCTAGTTGAGCAGGGGGCTTGGACAAGATGACCTCTAGAGGTTCCTTCCAACCTCAACCTTTCTGCAATTCCGTGATCTTGTTTCTTGGTTAAGTACAGAATCTTGGCCACAGGCATGACTGTTCATTTTCCTAAGCATCAAGCAAGAATGTTGCAAAGCAAACAGAGCTAAGTGGTGTGCAGACACAGCCAAAATCAATTTGAACAGAGTGAAGTGATTGAGGACCCTTTTTGGTTTAATGACCTAGCTCTGGTCAAGACCATTGCAAGTGCAGGTTTTATTTAGAGTTTTCTAGTGTAGGATTCCAAACCAGAAAGATCATTTCACAAAACAACATTTCCTGGGATGATAATTGCTTTGGTAGATTTTTTTTTACTCAAAAAATGTTCTTAGCAAGAAAAATGACTTCTTTATACAAATAAGAAAGATTTTTTTTCATGTAAATAAAATATTTTTTCAAAGTGTTTCTACCAAACACCCAAAGGGAAATACAGGGAATACAAACCAAACAGTTACACAATTTTAAAATATCTCACTATGTTGCCCTTTTAAATTGATTCTGGTTTTAATACTCACAAATCACTTCTGTGCTGTGTTGAAGACCAGGTTTTATTCAGCAAGCACACAGAACACAAATTACAATATATGCCCGAAGTCCTCTATGATGATGTATTTTCAAGCCCCTGTGAGGAAAGAAGGAAATACAGTGCTTCTCTTTGCATCAGAAATTTCAGAGTGAGATTTTTTGGCCCATGTGTGACACAGGGTACCCAGCATGGCTTCCCATGGCTCTTCTTCTGTTAGCCGAGGAGACTTGCTCAGTTAAGGACTCACAGAGCCAGAGAAATTGGGTGAATTTTTACTGGGAGGCAATTGTTACATTGTAATTAGCATAGTCAAGAACCAAAAGGTGATTTTAAGGGTGACAGATAATGGCAACGCCTTGAAATTAAATAGCACAGGTGATATTTTTAGATGGATATGCAGAGGGTTCAAAGAAGAAGTCACTGGGAATGAAAAAACCTGAAAATCCACCTTTTCTGCTCCCAGACATTGCTCCCTTCTTTTGCATGCCCCATTTGTCTGCTTGCCTATCCATGCCCAAAATCAGATTCCCGGTCCCCGAGGGCAGGACTGTGCCATAGCCTTGGGTGCTGTGCCATGCCCCAGCTGCCACACGCGGGCTGATTTACACAGCGATGGATCTCATCTGCATAACGGAGAGCCCATTCCCAGCACAGAAGGCCACAGAGCAGATTTCCTCTCTCCATGATCCTAATTAGCCATCTGTGGTGTGCAACTGGAAAAGGGCTTGGCTCAGCAAGCAGAGCAGGGAAGGGGCAGCCAGAGAATGATTCCCCCAGTCCAGGCTCGGCCAGCATTTCTGTGTGCACAGGAGTGGAGCTGCCCAGTGCTGCCGGGGGCAGTGACACAGCTGCAGACCAGCGAAGGAAGGGCTGAGACCCCCTGCTTCCCCATGACAAAAACTGGAAAAATCAGAGCTGTTTGAGAAAATCCCCGCCAGGAGAGCGGCCTTCCATCCATCTCTTTCCAAAAGGGCATCTGTCAGTCTGCTCCATCCATATGCCAACACGTGTGAGCACAGCAACCGTCTGGAATACGGAGAGTGGCTCTGGGACACTGGATCAGGCCATCAGGGTCCACAGATGTGTCTGCTGCATCGAAGATATGTTTCCAGTCTGCATCAGTGTGGCCAGCAGGTCAAGGGGGAGGATTCTTCCTCTCTGGTCTCCAGGGGTACTGCATGAGGCTGCTCCCCAGATGCAGCGGGTCCAGAGGAAGGCCGTGAAGACAGTCAGGGGGCTGGAGCACCTCTCCCTGAGGACAGGCTGAGATAGTTGGTCTTGTTCAGACTGGAGACCTTAATGCGGCCTTCCAGCACTTAGAGGGGGCTTATAAGAAAGTTCATAGAATCACAGAACCATTTAGGTTGGAAAAGACCTTTGAGGTCATTGAGTTCAACCATCTACCTGTCTTTTAAAAACCTACAGGAATGGTGACTCCACCACATCCCCAGGCAGCCTGCTCCAAATGGTGATAGACTCTTACAGCAGGGCCTGTTCTGACAGGCCAAGGGGTAATGGTTTTAAACTTAAAGACGGCAGATTCAGACTAGATACAAGGAGGAATTTTTTTGCAATGAGTATGGTGAAATACTGGAGCAGGTTGCCCAGAGAGGTGGTGGATTGGAAATGTTCCAGGCCAGACTGGACAGGGCATTTAGCAACCTGGTCTAGTGGGAGGTGCCCCTGCTCATTGCAGTGGTTGGACTAGATGACCTTTAAAGACCCTTTCCAACCAAAACCATTCTATGATTCTAAGTTAGAAACAAGATAATCCCCCTTTTTTTAATTCCTTGAAAATTACCTGCCTTTTGGGATGATTGCTATAAATCAGCCATCAGGCAACTCTGTGTTATTTTAAAAGGGCTGCACAGTGACTAGAATGCATACTTGTAAATTCAAAGGAAATCTTTCTATGAAGTAAAGTCATTGCAACTCAAGGAAATATGTTGTCATTGCTCTTTTGTTTTACTTAATGCTCACAGTCACACCATGTTAATACCAGTGGGTGAGAGTGAAAACCGGAAAATTGCTATAAATGTATAAAGTTGAGAACGTTGGATATGTAATTGAGAAAAGAGCAGAAAGTAAATGAAGCTGATAATTTACAAAGTGTCAATTATTTGAAACTGTTCTGGCTCAGAAATTTGAAGTGTCATTAGTGCATGAAAGGCCATTTAAAACAAAAATATCTTGAATCCTCTAAACTACAAAAGGAAGTCTCTACCGCTGCCTCAAGGACAACTTGTGCTCAGACAGAAGTTTTATTTCAGTTGCTGTTAATCCAGCTGTAGGAACAAGGCTCTAAATCCATCTCAGAAACTAGTAGTACTTGCTGAGAAAGAACCAATATGTTAAGCAGCCTTCTGGTATTTCCAAGTTTTCACTGATGGAATCAACCTGCCTGGCTGGAAGATAGCAAAGTAAATATCATCATCTCTGTTGTACCCATTTCAACAGCAGAATCATGACTTGGTTTACAAAAGCTTCTGGCTCCAAGGCCCAGGACTTTGGTTTGGCATGAATATTATTTGTATGGCCAAAAATGGAAAAGTTGAACAATGACTTTCATTAATATGGAGAGCGCATGTGTGCATCCATCCAGCTTCGGGAATCATCCAACTTCTGGTATTAATTCTGCAGTACGATGGCACAATTTGTTGCAAAAGACTTTAGTTCAGCTCTTCATTTCCAGTCTTCTGTAATCTCACCGCATGGGTTTACCTTTTGCTTGTGGTTTTTTTTCCCAGCTACTCAGTGGGAATCCTTTAAGGCAATAGGCATTTTCTCAGCCCCTCAAAATTATAGCCCTTCCTGGGAAGACAGAGGGATGTACTCAGAGTCTGCCTCCAGCTGATCAGTTAGTCCTGTCAGATTTTTGGCATTCCAAGACAGGTTTTTGTAGCCTCTCAGGAGCAAGATTTTGACAGGCGTGCTCAAGACCTTCAAAACCCAGATTAGCAATGGAATATGGGGGTGTGTGTGCGTGTGTGTGTGTTTGTGTTTGTTTGTTTGTTTGTTTGTTTGTTTGTTTACTGTTGAAAGTATCAAAACATTTAGGAATTTCAGAAAATAATTTTTAAAAAACCCTCAAAAACTTTCCTGTTCATGTTTTTAAAAACCTGTTTACTATTAAATAAATTCTTTTGCTAATTAGTCTAAATTTTTCCTGTCTAGAAAAACAGGCTCTGCCATAACTGGATGAGAGTAACAGTTCCTCTCACTCAGTCACCTGCCCTCAGTGACGCCTAAGAGCAGGTACAGCAGAAGATGAAAGAAACTCTGAAATTATTAGGGAGTGTTTTGGCTACCATAATAATTTTATTTTTTAACCTCAATCCCTGTGTGTCTCAGATAAACACAGGCCATCTTACCTCATTGCTTATCTTACTGGTTTCTTGTTGCATCTCCAGCTGAGCTCCTTTAAGCCTTCCCTTACGAGCTGGTCCCTCTGGCATCCGCAATGCTCTTCTCTGAACTATCTTCTTATTAGGCTCCATCCAAGCAGTGCCAAGTTGTTTCCTACTGATTTCATGATTTCATGGTTTATCTACACTCTCTTCACACCCTACTCATCTTCTATGGAATGTATATCCTGTATGTTTATAGAAAGCACACATCACAGAAGCATAGTTCCCACCCCCCTGCCACAGGCAGGGACACCTTCCAGGAGACCAGGCTGCTCTCATCCCCATTCAACTTCCTTGGACACTTCCAGGGATGGGGCATCCACAGCTTCTCTGGGCAACCTGTGCCAGGGCCTCACCACCCTCACAACAAAGAATTTCTTCCTAATATCTAATCTAAACCTGCCCTCTGTCAGTTTAGTATGTTTCCTATGACGTAGGAGGAGCCAGAAGCTCAGCTGGTTTCCAGCTAAAGTTTGGGCAGTCTGAAAGGAGACAGAAGAGATAGCAGGAGACTGGATTTATGTCTTCTGATCACTGTTTCAGACCCCCCAGATTTGAAGACAGTGGAACTCTGTTGATTGTCATCAGCTCTAATTTAACCTAAAACCTACTTTGGTGCAATGAACATATTCCTTCTGCAGGCAGCACAGACGCAGGTTGTGGTTTTTGTCAGGACAAGGAAGGGGAGGTGCTGGGGAATGCTGAGCTATGGCAAAACCCCACCAGACAGACAGGGGTTGGGAGATGTTTAGAGAGTCAGTGCTACTGTAGGAGTGATGAGGAAAGAAGGGACAATACAGAAGAACAAAAGCTGTAAAACAAAATGCTGTAAAACTGGCTCATGTGAAGTGAGAGACTCAGCTAGGCTTAGTTCCTGCTGCAAGCCTGGAGCATCTGAGCTAAATCTGACCTGATGTCTCCTGCTGAGAAGAGAGTATAATATCAGCCATGTGAAGGAAAAATTTCTCTTGAAGGAATAATACTGAAGACAGGTCAAGAGTTGGCTGAAATTCACCTTCTCCATTTACTTGAGATGTCCAGCTCCCTGAGCTGTTAAGCCAGAACATTTCAGCTCATCATTAATTCATGAGCAAATTCAGGAAAAATAGAGTCTTGTCTCTTGTCCTAATAATATCTCATCACACATAAGAAGTGGTTAGTACACATGATTGATTGGTGCAAGGAGGTCTGCTTGAATGAAATAAACCTTGACTCATGACTTCAGTGTTAGCTAGAGTGTTGGGCATAAACCAAAACCAAGTAGCCCCAAGCTGTGAGGAGATGGAACCCGTGTCTGACTGCTGGGGCTCATGGCTGTCACTTCTTAGATGTCACCACCATTTCATTTTGGACATTCTCAGCTTGTGAGATTTCTCATGTCTTTGAACTCAGGACAAGACTCACGGTTTAATTACCCTTGTCCTGATCACTTCTCTTACAGGTACAATGGAGCATTTAGCTCTTTTTGTTGGCTGAAAAAGTATCTCTGTGGCTCTCACAGCAAGCAGGCACTGAACATCCTCCCTCCTCAGAGGTAATACAGGCACACACCTGATTTTTAGAACAACCACTCTTCACTCAGACATGCATCTGTGCCATGTGGTGACTTTAAGTGGTCATGACTCACTCATGCAACTAGGCTTTGCGTAGAATGGTGTCCCTATAAACTCACTATGTTCTCAGGAAGAGTTGAAGAAAAGCTGGCACGGGCAGCTGAAGAACTGGAAATAATTGAATGTAGTTTGTTGGCTGACTGACTTGCTGAAATAATTATTTTAATTCTAAGGACAGCTTACTGTTTAATTAAAGAAATGTCAGATCACTGAAGTCTTAGTTGTGCATCACTTTGAAATTACTGTTCTCATCTAAGCACGAAAAGCTGTTCCCACATAAAAGCAGTTCTTTGTTCCTGCCTCAACATTTGACCTCTCACAGCCACAGAGCTGTGCAGAAGAGCAGGGCACCCAGGTGTGTGCAAAACTGATCCATCTGCAATGAATTCACTTCCAGAGGGATCCATGACCACCCCAATGGATGCGAAGTGAGAGGAAGTTGCTCATATCAGCACAGTCAGCTCTTTGTCTCCTGGCACTTGCTGAAGGAGAGTACTGACATTGGTGCTGATACTTTCACCTCAGGTAAAGCAAGGTGGACCCTGAACCAAAATCAACCTCTTCCATGACTACAATACAGCTAATGCTCTTCACTTCAAGAGTTTCCAGTTTTGCAGCACATTTTCTCCCTCTGATTTTGCTTTCGCCACTATCAGATCCTCTCCTAATTTTTCCAAGCCTTTTTGGGTCAGCAGGTTCCTGATTCTCACTCCAAGAGCCATATGGTCTTCACCTCATCCTGTCAGTATTTACAAGCAGGGGAGTGTTACGGGACAGCAAGAGCCCCTGCAGGCCAAAACACATTGCTGTTCAAGCTGGAGGCCACTTCAGACCTTTCTAAAACCCAGCATCAGCCACACAGACACACAGATGTGCAAGAGTTGGCTAGGAAGGGGTAGAAAGAGAACTTTAAGGTTAATGGGGTTGAGGGACCTGAGATTATTTTGTTCCCAGTGCCAACAATTGGCATATCCGAAATTTAACCCTCACCATTCTGCACTTTGGTTCCTGATGAACTACTACTGCTGGGAACATGAGTTTCTCTTAATATATCACATTTTTTGCCCAGTGTTACACCTTACAGGAATATGAAAGGAACAATTACAGGAAGGGTCTGACAAACATCCAGCAACATCTAACAGCAAACCAGGCTCGAAAAATAAATGGAAGACCATGACTTTGTTGGGAAAAACTGAACCCCAAACTTCTCTTTAGGAGCTATCAGCAGGTAAATGCCATGTTTGTATTTGGAGAACTTTTGTACCAGGAGCTTAAAGGCAAATAAGAACAAGCTGCTGCCCTCAAGAGTTTATAACCTTTTATAAAGAGACAGGATATGTTTAGTGGGTGGAAAAGAAGAAGTGATTACTCTCCTCCTTTTTACAGATGGAGATCGAGATCAAATAACATCTCTGCTATCACACAGGAAGCCTGTGGCAGCACAAAATAGAAGGAACTGGGATTTTCTGGGAGCAGATGCTCTAACCACAAACTCCCTTCTTCCCTCACTTCCCACATATTTTTGTTTTAACCACCAGCCTTGAGCCACTGCATACTGAAACAAGGAAATGCCTCCCTTTACAACCGCCCAACGACTGATGAGTTTTAGTAGCATGCTTCCCTGGTTTCCTCTGGGGAATGGAGAGGGCCAGGAAGGGCAGTGGGTGACTTTGAGGGGATCTGGGACACGCGATGCTTCATGGCTGGAGGAGGAGCTGTGGGGACAGATCCTGCCTGTGCTGTAGGAGGGTGTGCTGGACATGGGGGTGCCCACACAGCACCCCATCTTCACCTTCCTGACCAAAGCACCCACTCATTTTCCCATCTTAACAATGAACAGTCCAGCCAGAACTTGGAAGTACATTTTTGATCCAAGTCAGTGACAGACAAATGATTTGGGGGTTTATTGCTAATAAGCACCCGAGCAGCGTAACCAGAGCCAGTTTTGCTATTGTTATGATGACACTGATACAGTGTTGATGCTGTTATGGTTGCAGAGCTCGGGCTACATTATCTTTTTGCCTCCTTTGCCAGGTAACTTGAGGCCGCGGCACTATTGATTGAGGACTGCTGGGTGCTGGAGTGGCTGCTCCTGTAACCGTAGCCCGCCGGGGCTATGGGGCTATTGTGAGGGCTTTGTTCAGCTGCTGACAGCTCCCAGCAAGAGCATGCAAGGGTTGCAAACGTTTTTATTGTGCCTGCACCTCTTCGCCTTGCAGACAGTAGGAGTGGGTGGCAGTGAGGAGACACTGGGCTGACTTTGGTGGAGGACAGAGCAGGAGGTGTAGTACCCCGCTTCTGAATGCTCCTGACTGCAGAAAAGGGGGTGCTCTATTCTAGGAAGGCTGGAATGCTGTCATGCCAGGGCTTTCATTTTGGGAGCTCTTCTGGATGTGAGTGCAGCCTGTTGATTATGCGGATGTGGAAAGCAGGCTAAGCGGATCCGATAACCTGTCATCCAAGATGCATCCTTTCCCTTGCTCAGCCCTGCTCACCTGCTTTGGAAACACACACGAAAACACTCCGTTTGAGCAGCCCAACGCAGGTCCTGTGTCCATGGAGGAGGAGAAGACGGAGGCAGCCTCAGCAGTGTGCCTGCAGCCATCCGCAGTAGCAGCCAGCAGCATCAAGCACGGAGAAGAGAGGGACAGCGAGATGTTCAAAGCCAGCAAACGCTCTGAAAAGCAGAGCCGTGCAAGCAGCAGTTCCAGCAATCACACTGCTGCTCAGGCAGTGCCTGCTACCACCGAGTCATCAGTGTTTGCTGCTAAAGAGCTGAGCCAGGATGTTATTGCACTCTGCACTCACATCCCCAGGCCATCCATCATCCACGTGCCAAAGGTGAGTGCTCTAGAAGTCACTGTGCAACAAGGTAAGAGAACTGGCTCGCTTTTACGAAGTATAAAAAGGGTAGAAAAAAAATCCATAGGAGCATTTACCTTGTATTGATTGGCATGCAGTGAGGAAGGGACTAATGGCTGTCCTTACTAAAATAATACAATGTGACAGCTATAGCTTTCCTGCACTATTCTCAGAAGCCTTAGGGGATGTTTGTAATAATACCAGGCACTTTTACAGTATGTTTCAATCACTTGTCTTCCCATCTTTTGTTGATCTTCACTTATTTTGGATCTGATCCAAAATCCCTTGAAATGAACAGGCATAATCTTTTCCCCCCTGACTTGAGTGAACGCTGCATTTTTGCCACCTCAGCCAGGTGCCTCAAGGCTGTGGCAGCAGTGGCTGCAGAATGCCTTTTCCATCTTATTTTAACTTGTGTGGGCTTGGAGGCAACAGTAAGGTTTTGAGTGTAGTTTTGGTGAATTCAATTTATTCTTGCTGTAATAAGATCACAAAGTTGGGTGTTTTGCCATTGTTACTACTAAAATAATAAATAGTAGTGGACAAATTATCCATTCTCATTTTCTCTTGGCTAGATAACTGGAGATCACAGGCTTTTTTTCCCCCCGGATAAACACTGAGGAATAGAAGCCACGCATGACTCAACTTTTTTATACCACAGCTTTTGTTTAGGAGTCCATTCCTCTCCCAGTTTCCCTGACAAATCAGGTATATTCAGAGTGCTGCTGTTTGTTTCCCCTTCACAGTCAGGTAATACTGTGTTTGGCAAAAATATCTGCCTTTCTTGTAGAACAAGTGCTAGAAAAAGGTCAATATGAAATATATGTGCTGGAATTAAGAAACTTATCAGAATCAGGGTTTCCAACTGGAAATCTGCGATTACCAGAGCTGGGAGCTCTGTAGATCACCTCAGTCCTGTTGCTGTCAACCACAGCTCCTATGTAGAATATAAAGAAAAAAATGGAGCTGCCCAAGATAAATAATTTGTAGAAGGGAGTGCTGACTATGAAGGTGCTCTGGATTCTGAAGAAGAGCTAGCTGGCCATTGTCTGGGGATGGAGTGAGTATATTTAGTCCTGCTGACATTCAAGGAGCCAAACCAGATGTTATCAAGGTCTCCCTCACCAGCACATTTCTGTGGTTTCACTTGCTTTCACTTGATTTTTTGTTCTTTTTTTTTCTTTCTTTTTTTTTCTCGGGAGGTTCAGGTTGGATGTTAGGAAAGGCTTTCTCACCTGGAGGGGAGGGCAGCATGGGAGGAGGTCACACAGAAGTGATGGGGATGCTGTGCTTGGAAGATTACAAGACTCGGCTGGACAAAGCCAGGGCTGACCTGATGTGCCCTTGGCAGCCATCTGGCTTTGAGGAGGAGGTTGGAAAAGAGATCTCAGGAAGCTCCTTCCAGTCACTATTTCTGTGATTGTGTGATGTCTGGATTTTGATGATGCATGCAGTTTATGAGCACAAGGCATCTCTTTGCTGCCACTGAGACAGCCTGTGGTGCTCTTGGCTTTACAATGGTTTTGTGACACTTTCTGCCCTCTGTCTGCTCCTACCTGCTCCCTTCCAACCACTTCACCCTGCCTTTGCTCACCTGCTGCTCTTCTCTGTGCTGTCAAAGCTCCTGCCAACACCTCTCTCATGCTGTGAGTGTTCACTGTAGCAGAAGTAGTTCCTTATGTTGGGCACAGATATCCCAAACCTCCACAGGCCTTTGGTGTTGGAACAGGGAATGGTGAAGGGTTGAGACTGTAGCAATCCAAAGATGCTCCATGCCTATGCAGTGGTGGAGCAAGGATTCCGCTGGCTGACCTGTGCCAGGGGTTTCTCTAGGAGTACACATGGTCCAATTTAGGAGTAAAATTTATATGAATCTGCAATCAGAGGAGAAATCAGGAATGGGCCCCACACCTCTGGACAATCTGTGTGATTCAAATTCAATCATCCAAGACCTTGCTTCAAATCTTTCATCACTAGTTTTAGGGATTTTTAAAGAACAAGCTACAAAAGAAACATCCATTAGAGTGATGTGTGGTCCTGCCCTGAAGTTCCTGCTGAACATCTTTTTCTAAGTGCCTTAATGTTTTCCTGTCACTGGGGAGATCTGAAAGGAAACTCCTTGTCAGAGCAAGAATTGGGCTTTCTGCTGCCCCTCAGCATTGAGCCCTTCCTGCCAAGGTCTGGTTGGTGACACTTTTGAAGTCCCACACACAAGGAGCACTTCTGTCTCCATGGCACACACAGCCCAGGTGTTGCATCTGATCAATCCCAGGCTATCAGGGCACTCTGCAGCCAATAGGCTGAGATGATTCTGGAGGCAAGTCAGAGAGAAACACTCTTGGTGTCTGAATATCCACGTTCAGCTTTTTTGTGAGACTTGCTTAGCTGCAGCTCTTGGCACCCCACAGCAAAGCAGTGTCCCCCCTCAGCTCTGCCCGTCAGCTAAACTGGTTTTAAAATGTTAGTACCCTCACTGATTGCCTTCTCAGGCAAAGAGAAAATAAATAATTGAAGCAAAATAAGAAGATGGGGGTATTTGGGGAAGCTGTGGTTCACTGGTTGGAAATCAGAGTGCAGTGGGTGGAAGGAGGAATGCAGGATGCAGACCGACTCTGGTGGGTTGAGGATGAAATTGTGGCATGTGGAGATACTGGGGGGGTTTTGGATTTTCTGCCACAGTTGGGGAAGAGACATGATAATCTGTAGAGGAAGAAGAGGGTCCCAGCAATGGGACTGCAGCAGGGAGTGGGGAAGAGAGAGGGAGGTTATGGTCAAGGCAAGTGATGGGCTGGGGACCACACACACAACTCCTGGTGTGAGAGGGAGGAAGAAGATGGAGAGAAAAGGTGTTGGGAGGCACACAGAACATCTGGTGTACATCTAAGGGAAGGGACTCATGGAAAATATGGTCCATGAGGAGAGAAAGAGGAACACAGGTTCTCCTTGTGCAGGGTGGCCTTGGTGGGAGGGTGGAGAGGAAAGGAGAGGAGAAAGCACAGAACTGATGAAGAACAGGAATTGGAGGCATTTCAGTCCCAAAGCAGAGTTCATGCCTGTCCTAAAATAATATCTAGAAATAACTAAAGGAGCCACTGAGGCCCAATGGAGAAGACAGAGATTTCCATCCTCCTCGTCATACCTGAATTTCCCTTTGTATCTCAGTTTCTGCAGCTACAAAACAGATAGAATTTGCCCTATTTCCTACGCAATCACAGTGAAATCTACAAATTAAAATAACATATAGCTGCTAAGTGGCAAAGGCAAACATCCTATGCCAACACAGGAATCTCACAGTCCTACACAGGAGACCCTTAATTCATGTTCTTGCATCAAATTCTTCAACAAAAGCTGAAGTAATCTCAGGAAAAAGTATTTTGTTTCTTTCATTTTTAAAATGACATCATCAAGGAGCTAAGCATAAATACACTGAGAACTTCCAGCATCAAGAGACCTGCTGTCTACCTGTCAGCATAATCCTTTTCGAGCACAGGATCTGTCCACTTTTCACTAATAGCAGCATATAATTCTAATTTGAATAGATAATATACTAATTAACGAGATCTTCCAGCTGACCCTCCCCTCTGGGACATGTAGTCACATATTTTGGATTACAATGGAGCTGCATGCATGTACCAAATCCAGAATTTGATCAATTATTCCTTTTATGAGAAGAGTACATCTGCTCCAGATGGAGACAACCTTAAATTTGATATAAACATGATCCAAACAGAAATTAGATTTGAAAGTAATTACCAAAGCGATTGAGTTAGAGTTGTTTGGTCACAATTACCATGGCAGCAATATGCTTGTAAATAACCAGCCATCATTTTAATATTTAGGGATTGCCTCAGTGATAAAGCATGATTAAATGTCAATGAAGTACTTGACGTCTTGCATCTTTGTCCTGATTCTGATGTGTAAAGAATTAATTGTCTTGTGTTTTGTCTACTGCCTGGAGAGCCTTTATCAGCCTTTACAAGGCCATAAATCAAAACTGCCAGAACTAAAGACAGGAACTTGCTTGCCTGGTCTTTCAACCTCAGCCACAGCATGAAAAATTTTCTCATCTTTTATTGCCAAGTACAGTTCTAGCAACTGATAAACTCTGGGGTGGAAACTTAGAAAAAATTCTTATTGCTCTGAACCAACAACTGTGCTATGACTCCCAATAAATGTTTCATGTTGACAAAAGCATATCAGTGACCCTTCCTACTTGCAATATCACACACCTGACTTGAACTCTGTTGACCTTCACAGTTCAGATTGGTTTATTTTCCAAAAGAAACCCAAACATCATCCAATGCATCATGAAATCATTTCTTCCCTTTCAAGCTGTTTGAGCTACCAGAAAATCACATGCTGAGACCTTAAACAAGGAATGATATGTCAGATGAAGCTTCCTATTGCTCCTGGGGAGCCTCAATGAAATTGGTTTCACCTGCAACTTCCTAGATAAAATACCTGTCATACCTTCAGGGTACATAGAAACCCTTAGAGGATCTCATAGCTACTTTCAAACCTTGAATGTCTAGCTTTGTCTGTTTTTACCTGCACCTTTTTGATACGTAGATTGGTTCCTTGGCTGGAGAAGCTGCACAGTGGATTTGACACAGTGAAACTTATTTTCAAGACTCTGGACATAACAGACAGGCTGTTGGTACCGTGATAACTCACAACAACTTTACCAGGCCATGGCCCAGAATTGGTCTGAGTGTCAAGACAGTGATGTAAAACAGAGCTTGGTAATGACTTGTCACACATTTACAGGAGGGGAAAGTGCTCACTGAGTGGAGATACAGGACTGCAGGAGATGAGGACAGTTGAGATGAGGAAACACACCAGTAGCAGCCCAGGTGAAGCCCTACAGTGAAGCTACACCCTGTAGGTAAACTCCATAAATACATCAATGGAATATATCAATAGTCCATTGAAAATAACGGGACTTCTCCCAGTCAAACTCACACATGCTCATGGTTCTGTAATGCCAGCTCCCGGGGACACAGTGCTCGTGAGGATTCCTGGCACTTCTCATGCTCTCCTGGGAAAAAAGCTGGGAGTGGTTGTGTTCAAACCCCCCTCAGGTGCTGGACAGTCCTGTGGGCCTAAATGTCTGACTCCTGAAGGAAGCATTTCAAGTATGCTTTGGGAGTTGTTAAGTATTTTGATGAGCAGCTAAAAACTAGCAGGAAATGAACATCATTACTTGGTAAATGGCAGCTGCTCAGTGCTGAGCTGTCCTTTTGCTTACCTTGGCAAAAGCTTCACTCCACCCCTCAGAAGAAAATGTTTGTGATCATTTATCAATGGGACTGTAGGAATTGCATAGGGATAGTCTTTTCTCCAGCACAACAAAGAAAAACTACTTTTATTTTCCTCAGTTTTACTCTGGTGCAAATTTGCTTTAATTTAATAAAATTAAACCCAAAGGGTAAACCCCGTCTCTTCAAAATGCTCTGGCTGGATGCTCAACCATGAGCTGTGGTTGCCAGAGGAGCATTAACACCATTTGCTCCTCTGACATCTGCAGGAGCTTAGCATCTCAAATATAACAGTGTAATTTATACAAATTACATTTATGTTTTAATGTTTTGGCAAATTCAGTTGGGAGATTATGGCCCTAGTGATTTGGCCAGAGCCCTCCAAGAGGCTTGAGAGCGTCCTTGGACAGGATTGATTCTTTTTTCCTCTCTGTTTCCTTTTTCTCTATGACCAAAATACCTTACTAGAGCAAGCTACTGTAATGTTTCCCTTCATCTCTCCCTCTTAATCTTGACTCTGTAGCTGGCAGCTGTCTGGGGAGAGTGTGTGTGGGCTGGCAGTTCTTCACTCTCAACATAAACAGCACCTAAGTGAAACCAGACTTTGTCATTACATTTTTTCTTTGCTCTCCACTCCCACACAAACACAGAGGTAATGGCAGCACAGAGCCTTTCATCCTGGCCAATGCACAACTCATTTTCTTCCATGGCCTGCACATATGCAAAATAAAACCCATCCTAGTGGTAGAAGCAGCAGGCTCTGGTCAAAGAGACGCCGTGTCCTGTCCTGGACTGTGCTGTCCCTAGGTTGGCACATCTCTGCACAGACCAGGGAGCACTGCCACCCCTCTCCTGCCTGCAGAATTCCCCATCCAACAACTCCCCTTTCATCTCTCACATGGCATTGCTTTAGCTGACCCCAATCAAAATGGTGCAGTCTCCTCTCTTTGACGAGAAGCTTGTCTTCTTGCTTTTTCTAATTCTCTCTCTTACCTCTTCCTTCCTCAGCTTGCAACAGCTGGGTTATTTTTTGCACAGGGGTTATGCAGTTGCATTTCAGCTGCCATTCTACAGCATCTCCTGTCTAGCAGAGTGATGAGGGACAGCCCAAGAGCTTCTTTCATGCCCTCTCCCACCCTGAAACCTATTCCAACAGCTCTTGGGAGTAATGAACCTCCTCTGTGCCAACAATAATAATAGAAATAGTGGAGCTTTCAGGGAGTTCTTGGAAGTCACGAGACCCTCATTTAAAGGGGATTAAGGAGAATTTGTGAAGTTTCATGAAAGGTTCTTCTGAAAACAAGATAATGTAACAGGAGCACTTTGAAACCTCCTCTAGGAAACTGGAGACCACATGAAACTTGACAGGTTTTGGGTTTCATCAGCAACACGGAACAGCCCAGGGTCAGTGAAGAGTTCATACCCCTTCTCCTCTTAGGGTGAGCGTGAGGGTCCTGGGGTGCTGCTGTGTGACTAAACACTGGCATCCACTAGCATTCAGTTTTTGGCCTTTTCTCACTGCAGCACCTGCAGCACCGGCACTGCTCAGCTCCATAGGTGTTCATGCCCTGTTTGCATGTTCTCCATAGCCTTGCTCTGAACACCGTGTGAATGTTATGGTAACATTCTCCTTCCTCCTGCCTTTCAGTAAATTAAAGGGTGTTTGCAGCTCTTAGGGGGAGATAAGATGCAGTTTGAATCAATGGAGTAATTACAGAAGAATATGATACTAATGGGGCTGATTTGAATGCGTATCTAAGGGTGAATGCTGTGGCTCCCTGCCCAGACGGTGCACACTTTCCCCACGATGAGTTATTTATGACCTGACACATCGCAGCTCTGCTGTTTTGTTGTTGATAAAGCAAACTCTGTCAATATTGTGCTTTCTTGCTGATCCAGGGCTGGCTGCTGAGCAGTCTTCCCATCTGGTGCAGCCATGGCCACCCCTCTCCAGCAGCAAAAACAGAAGAGAAAGGCTTGTACAGCTTCACCGAGGGCAAGTTGTACCTGACTGAGTGGCCATAGAAATGGCCGTCCTTGGTGGAGTGGTGGCAGCAGTGGGCATGAGAAGAGCTACTGATCTCTTCTACCTGGATTTCTGGGAGACCTTTGATATGGTCCCCTACAATATTCTTGGTTTGGAGTTTGTTTTAGTAACCTAAGAAGTTCTGTACCAAAGGAGCCTGACCCAGCACCAAGCTGCTCATCAGCCAATAGGGCCTTGGAGACTGCCTGTGAATAAAGATCAAGTCTTAGATGAACCTGACCTTATATTGGCCCAGAGACATAGAGCTCAAGAAATCCAAAACTTTATAAATTTATTTTCCATGTATAAATATATATATACATACTATGTGTATCATTATAGATCTATCATTATATCCAGATAAATTAGATTGCAGTATAACTATTTTGAGTCCTTCAGAGTCCACTCCCTGTGGCATCACACACTTCTGGCATGACAGCATTTGTCTTTGCTTCTGCTTTTCTTCTTTGTCCCATAGCCATGTGTTGAGGACAATTGTACCCACAGATCTTGTTACACCTAATGCACTGGGGCTGGGTGTTAACACAAATATTGACCTGAAAGGCCATGGCTTGGCAGTCCAGCTCTACACTGAGGTCAGCATTCAGCCTTTCCCCAGACAACACATCTGAATTCTGAGCTTTAGAAAAGTCCTGTCTAAACCATAAGAAGACAGGTCTCATTTCTTGATTCTTTTTAATGGAAACATTTAGACCACAAATAGTGCACCAACAGTGCCAAAACCCCAAATCATCTGGGCCATTAGTTCCTCTAAAGAAACAACTGAGCACAGGCAGACCCAAGGGTTTGATGTGGAGGGTCCCTCCCAGGGGAGATTGTCATTGATTTCAGAGCATCAGATGCAAAACGCTGTTGTTTGAGCTTTGCTTCAGAAGATGCACACGGAGCTTTGTGTTGGGTAAGGACTCCACACGGAGGCTGAACACCCCTGAGAACAATGGCAGGCTGTAATTTGGGACCAGCTATACATTTGGAAGGTAGCTCTGTTCTGTCACTCTCTTTTGCACACACCAGCAGTCAGGGCACTCCAGCTGCTCTGTCTAAATTAGCACTTTTTCTGTAACTAGCTCTAGCAGAAGGGACCCTTAGCTTTGCTGCCCTGGCACAAAGCAAACAGATGCCGTGGCTAAGAGATGATGGCTTCTCAGGGGACAGGACTGTCCTCTCACCTGTACACACACAAAGCTGCCTCCAGCTCTGCTGTTGTACGGGCTACAAGAAGAGAAGCTAAGCACAGGCATATAACAGAGCTAACAAATAATTCAGTGGCTGAATGGTATTTAGTCCCACACGCCACAAACAATGTGTTCCTTGCTCTGCAATTTCAGATCTAAATAGTAGAGATTAGTAAAAAGATCTAACTGGCCTGTGTGATAACAGAATTTGTGTCTGTCCTTTGGCTTATTATGAAAAACATTGCCTGGATGCCAAAGGATTAGATTAATTTTTAGGTACCTAAAGTGCAATTTTAACAGATGCTTCTTGCTGCTGAGGAACACGAGCCCTTCACTTGACATCTACAGGAACCAGCACCAGCTAACCAAAACTGGGAAATGAAAAGTAGTAATAGTGCAGGACCTTGTTTCAGTGGTAGATCTTAATCTTCCGCAGACCAGCTGCATGATCTAGAACCTTCCAAGGGAAAAAGAAAAAGTAATTAGGTGCAGTGTGACTTTGCTGTCCAGGTTGCAGCTCAATGAGATTTCAGATGACTGGTACAAAATCTTAGTGACTGAGTGGTGTCTTCCATAGGAAGAGTGCTCAAGTAGCAGGCATTGACATCTGCATTGAATGAGACCCATCTCCCACTAGAGTGGGGCACTTTCCAGACTTAAATTTACCTGTGTGAGAAAAAATTTTCCCTATTCCCTATGAGGACCACAGTAATGTGTGTTCAGCATCTTTGGATGTCTCCATGGGAAGGTCCTTTCCTAATATTAAGCTAAATTCTGATTCTACAAACCTGTCCAAAAGCTCTTTCATCTGCTGCCACCCTCCTCTGCAGACCTGCCAGACCTTGACAGATCACTCCTTTAATATCCCAAGACTTCTTGGTACTTGCTGTCTCAATGCTCAGTAGGTATGTGACCTTCTAGACATTAAAAGCAAATATGTCTCAAGCAAAAATCAGTTTCAGTTCTGCTTCCTTCTACTCAGCTTCAAACCCTGAGTGAGCTTCAGTCCTTCATGTTGTGTTTTTCTCCACTCTCTGGAAATTTTTCTTCCAATTTGTCTGCTATTATTCAATCAAATGTGATCCTTTGACAGAAGCATCTAATATTCATTATGCTGCTACCATAAAATTCCCATTATACACAAACCTCCACACTTTGCAGCTTTTAAAAACTGTGGCATTTGTAAATGAAAAATTTTAAAAAACCCATTAGAATAGATTTTTCGTGTTTCAGCCAAATATAATCATATAAATCATTTCAAACATTGTAACTTCATAATTTCAAGAGAAGTTTGTTTTTATTGCACAAGAATTCAGCAGTTCCTCATCTGGTATTACAACTTTGTTTAACAGAAAAGTTTATGAAATCAAGTCCTAGACCTTGAGATCCTCTGGTCTGAAATCATGCACAATTTCTGAAAGGAAGAGTGGCAGAACCAGCTCTCAGGAAACTCAAAAAATAAACCAAAGCAGTAAAGGAAAATTATTGATGCTGAATCACCATCCACTGGCAGAAAAATCTCCCTAGTAGGATGGAATCTGTTCATGTGCAATTTAGAATGGTGAAAAAGAAAAGTATTTAAGGTCTGGAAACGGCCCTGAGATGATAGATAGATACAGGTAAATGTATAGGGAGAAGAAGAGAATTTTTGTGCCAACAAGATTCCCTCTGAAAGTCACAGTAAGAGCCCATGGGCACCTGCTGCTCCTGCCCCAGCACAGCTCCGGGGACAGCAGGGACTGGAACCACTTATCTGGGCTCTGACTGAAGCCAGTGGCCTTAAGCAACTCCTTGTCCTTATTTCTCTGGTTATAAGTTTTTGGGGAATTCTCCAGTTTTCAGAGGGATTTGTCTTTCTTGTAGGAAGATTTTCCCCATGAGCTTTGCTCATACACGTAGGGAAGAAAGCAGACACAAGCAGATTTTAATTAATCCATTCTTTTAGCTCCCCAGGCTTGTGCAACTTAACTTCTTCTCAGAGATAATATTAGCACTTACGTCATTTTTCATTATTGTTAGTTTTGCTTGTGGAATTGCACTGGCAAGGAACCCCCTGGAAGCAAATGCTCATTGAATCCTATTGTTTTCATTCCCTTCAGCCGTCATTTCTCAGCCCAAGAGCAAATGTTACCAGCAACAGGAAGGAGCTTGATTTTCCAACAAAATCAGCAGAATTGCACGTGCAGAGAACGGGCATAAGAGCTCACTAAAATCTGCCTGGTTAATGGCATTCTCTGTCAATAAAAAATAACAAGAAACTGGTACTGTCTGTAGGGAACTGAGATGGAAGACTTGGAAATCAGTGGCACTGCAGCAGCAGAGGTGTGGAGGAAGGGAGAGCAGGGATGTGGGAAGTGGAGGGGGCATTCCTCTGGCCCCCAGTCAGCAGAACTCCCCCTCTGCTCACCCGTGTGTCAGTTCATTAGCAGCCTTGATTGCCATCTGAAGTAATAGAATAAACACCACCCCAGTGGAATATCCTGGGATTAGCCTCTCAGGCCTGAGCTCACACTTTGCCCTGCTCTGAAGAACAAGTAGATAAATAAGAAAATACGTATTGAGTCAGCTGGTTATTATATTGCCCTTCAATGTGCAAATGCTGAGCCATTTCATGTCAGAGACTCAGTATTTGTTGCAAGGACGGGGAGAAGGGGCAGCTCTTGTGGAGCTAATTGCAAAGCCTAGGTAGGTTTAAGCCCCAAGAGGGAGGAATGCAAATATTCAGACATAAAGAAGCATCTGGAGCCCAGTGTGCTGTTTCCAGGAGACTTTGGGTGCCAGACAAAGCTAAGATCATGTCAGCAGTTGACACTGACATGCCGAGGTGCTGTCTCATCACCACATGGGCTCTAACCAGAGATGTGCTGCCACTCCTCCCTTCTACACGGTGAAATGCTGAGGGGCATCTGGTGGGCTCCCCCCATCTCCCTGTGCTGGAGGTGGATACAGGAAAGTGGTCACTGGCTGTGCCTGCCCTTGGGGCATGAACACCCATTCTCCAGCACGGGGGTGGGACTATTTGAGCCCAGAGTGTTTTTGCATATCCAGAATACTCTCCCCAACCTGCAGGACCATGTAGAACATATAGGTTATTTAAAGAAACCATGCTGCTCTTCAAGATGCACCAAGGCATTGGAGGAAAGAAGTCTAATCTGATCTGATGGGTTTTTCATGATGAGTTTCTTTCCTAAAATTCAGTGTCACTGTGATTTTCCTCTCTGCTCTGATAGCTGTCGCAGTATGTGGGTCTGGCCCCCTGGTCCTTTTCCACACTTCTTGCCTTCCTTTCCTCTGAGCCTGCCATTCATCTTTTACTTCTTAATGTTTCTCCCTAAAGTGCATTTGCTGTTGGAAAGCTTAACCCGACTTTTGAAATGCCTGTGTAATGTATAACAAGAAATGCTAGATGTGGGATCTGAAGGACGCTGCTCCCCCACTTCCTTCTCACCCCCTCCAAAAACAAACAAACAATGTAGATTTTTGGGCTGATGAGCTCTGTGAGCTGGTTTTGCTTGTGGTTTTAGACCCAGTGCAGTTGGTTCAAGCACAGCCACCTGTGGACTTCTGGACAGGCTGAGAGGTAAATGCAGAGGGATGTGAGACCCCACCCAACCCAGCCTGACACCCAAAAAAATCACAGCCCGAGACCATGGCCAGCAGGAGGCAGAGGTGGGAGGGAAAGAGAAACTCTTAATCCTGAAAAACTGGAAGTGAGGCAAGTTTTGGGAGGTGATCGAAACCTGTCCTGATCCTGCTTCCTCTCCTGTTCCTTCCAAGGCCAGTGTGGTTTGAACAGGAGTGGCACAGAGACCTGAATATGTATTTTATATTTTTGTTCTTTTATTCTTTGTCCCAAAACACAATCATACCATTTCATGCCTGAAATGATGTCTCTTTCTGCTAAAGAAATTTTTATTGTTGCTGTTAGACAAACAAAGCAAGAAGCCAAGATGGAAAACTTGGATCAGCTCTAATAAGTTTATTAATATTCACCATGACTGTATGTCAGAAAGCTCTAGTTTCATAATACGGCTTCTTAAAGTGTTGATGTTTGGTAACAGTGTGGGTATTTTGGCTCTGCTCTTCTGTCTTTCCTGGTTGTATCATTAAATGCATCACAAGCCTGACACCAGCCAACCTCTAGAAATACCCAACTACAGTGATGCTGCTGATTTTCTGTAAATGATCAGTTCAAAGGCTTTTAATGTATTTTGGACCTCAGTCATAATGGATCTCTGATGATGGCAAAGGGTAATAAGATAATGGGTATGTGTCTTCCAACGCTGCGCTTCACTCCTCCTGCCAGCCTGCTCTGTGCAGGTGGAGCTGGGGGCAAGGACCCAAACCAGTTACATTGCAGATCAGGTTTGTAAGTGAAGTAGTAAGGAGCAGCTTAGCAGAATTACTGAACTGAAGCAGGAGTTTGGCATCCCATCATCTTTCTTTACCCCAGGGGAGTGTGGTGAACATGTGTGATTAATGTTCCGGGTCTTTCAGAGGACACAGGCAATCTAGTCTGGTAAGGCAACTTTTTTTCAGCAAGAAATTAGAAGCCAGCTACTCCACTTTAGTTTTTTTAACCTCTTTTTTTATCTTTGTCTATTGACTGGCTTGAAAACAAAGGTGGAGAAGTTTGGGAAGGAATGTCCCAGGTAACTGGGATGCAGAGATCTGATGCGGAGCTTTCCTTACTCCAAATTATAACATGCCCTACCTATTATTTTCAGGAGATTTGTGTGGCTGATACACTGCCAGGGTCAGATTAGGAGCTCTGGAAGCGTAGCTTTGGTTTCAAAGGGAGTTATTCAGCTAATAATCCTTTGCAGTTCCACACAGGAATGCAGAGGGGAGTTGTGTGCTGAGGGACTGACAGATTTATTACCCTGCTATCTGCAGTGAGCTGGGCTTGGAAAGGCAGCAGTGGAAGGCTGCTTCCTTGTCTGCAGAAGATATTAAGCCCTGCCTTGCTGAGAGAACCGAATCCTGGTGGCTTCCCCCTCCTGGCAGCTCACTTCCCTTTCCTTTCTTTTGTCCCCATTCCTGCCAGATCAAGGCACTTTACAGCGGCTCTGGTAGCTGCACCCCCAAGTTGCTACAGCTCTGCTGGTGGTTTCTCCTCAGTACCTTCTGCTCTCTAAGAAAAAACCTGTAGTACAGAGCATGGTGGCTTGTTTTCAACTTATGGAGCACCTCCTAAACTGACTCTCCTTCCTCCTGTTTCAGGGGGACTCTTACAAACAAAATCTCCTGTCTCATATTTGCAAAATCTTCAGGACAGAAGAGTCTGCAGCTTCAGTACCCCAAGCTTGCCAGGTACTGCTGAAGATGAGGGTGGCTGTTCTTTCTGGATATTACATCTGGATTGCACGTGTATTACAAGGAGATACTTTCTTATGGTTTTCAGAGCACCTCCTTTTTTAACCCAGATTTTGCAGAGCAGCATATGCAGACAGCACATGCTTCAGATTTCCGTAGTGACTCCTCACCTGCCCTCCTCCCCAGCAGAGCCTCCTCCCCTCCAGAGCCCTCTGCTGCAGGCAGAGGACCCCTTTCTTTTCCCAGCTTTGACCTGTAGGTTGACACATGGATTAACTTTGCTCCATCTGCACTCCTGCCCTCTTTGTTTGTCCTCTCTGCTCCCCAGTTTCTTGCCACAGCTGGGACTCAGGAGGTTTGGAGCAGGTTTTGGTGGGGCAGGGAGCAGTCTCGCCGCAGTAACCCCACAGATGGAGCTGGTGTTGCAGCAGGGCTCTGCTTCACCGCGCGCAAACACTGAGGCTCGCTGAGATCAGCAGTGGCTGGCGAGATACAGGCTCTGTGCTCTGCCGAGCTCCCTGCTCCCTAACCTTGTCTTTCCTAAAGCTATCCCAAGCATGACTGAAGGGTAAGGAGCTGTCCTAAAAGAGTTGGGGTGAATGGCTTCCCCACAGAGCAATATTGCATATGGACAAATCCCACCCGCACAGGAGGGCTGCTCCATCCTTTTATTTCCACCTTCCTGCCTTAATCCAGGATATACCCTGGCAAGCAGCCTGCAGGCTCAAATGGCCTGTTGGCCTCAATCCACTGCTTGCATAAATTCTGCAAGGAAGTCTGTCAAAACTAAAACACCCAAGAAATGAATTTGTATCAAATTCCTCTGATCTCTCATGACATATTTGAAATCAGACCATAGCTGACAGTTAAAGGTTTGACCACTTCACATTCCTGGAAAAGGAGTTGCTTTCCTTTACCTCTTGCAAATTGGGAGCCTCTCATTTATGGTACTCCCACATCCCTGCAGGATAAAATTGCTCATTTCTGCTGATGTGGCCATGCGAAGTCCTCCAGAGAATAAGAAATCACTGCCTGTCTTCAGAATGTTGATGTAATAAAAAGAAGGCACTCTGAAAGAAATCCATATGACAAAATGAATAGCCTGAAAAAGCAGGAGGAATCTTTATGCACATCTAATCCAACCTCCCAAAGAGCACAGCCACTGACTGTTATATAGCAATATTCCCACAAAGACCAACAAGAAAATTCAGGAGCTTTTCAGCTTGTCTTTGAAAGAGATGTCTGTTTTACTCCATCAGTTTTGAAAGGGCATTGCTTAGAGCTAAGAAGCACGGGGTTTTTATTCAGCTTCTGTAGAAAAAGAAAAGGGGATGAAGCCTTCTTCTTACTGCTGATGGCTGAATTTACTTCTTTCTCAAAATTCTGCTGGTTTGAGCCTCCTGTAGGCATTTTTGCCCGGTTAACTTCTAGGAATTGTTCCTCAGTAATGAAAGATGCCTTGTTAGCAGCAGCCTAACCACCACATTCCTGATGGGCCTTTGAACTCATGGGGCAGCAACACCTTCCTTTTCTGGAAAGTGATTCTCCTGGACCAAGGATTTGAAAATTATTTGTGCTTGGAAAGCAGAATGCATTTGATAGGAACGCAACTGTTTGTTCCTGGCTAAAAATCGCACCTGTGAGCCTTTGACTCAGGGAATCCTATTGTGATGAAAAAGGCTTTGTAAAATAGCAGTGCAGTCTCCCCCTGTGAAACAGAAGATTAAATCGTGATCACCCTGCTGTTGACTCAACTGTTAGCAGCTGAAATATTATTTGCTCAACACACTTAACTCAGTTATGATCTGCAGAAAGATGATGTGGTTAGAGTGATTCTGAAACACAATGGAGCCGCACAACTTCCCCATTAAAAGAGAATTATTCGTATTTACCAAAGGGAAAATTAAAAGCAGGTTTTCACAAGCAGTTCAAGGCAGTGCAGCTCTGTCTGGCTGCCGAAAGGGACAGTCCTGCTTGCCTGTCCCACCTTGCCCAACCCTACTCCTGGCTGTGCATTCCTGCCATCGCCACCGTGCCTAGCTAGCAGCTGTGGCACCACATGGTGAGGCAGGTCAGCCTGCTAATCTGGCTGAAAAATGAGCCACCATGTGGATCCAGCTAGCTGGTAGCCGCACCACAAGTTGTGCTGACACAAGGGAGCAAGCACAAACATGCAACCAGGGCAGGGAGTAGGCAGGACCACATCTCTGGGTGACAGTGTGGTCTCAGATTGGCTTAAACTGATTCTGAACCGTGGGTGTAGGGCCATACCAGTGCTGGTCCTGGTCCAGGACAGTGAGGTCCTGCTTCCCTCAGAGGGTTTTATAAGCAGAGACCAGAAAATCTCTTGACCAAAGTCAAGAGTAAGGCTGGTGCTGGCTGCAACCAGAGAATGTGGGTTGAGTGTGATGGGACCCAAGCCCAGCAGCCTGGCCAGTGCCCACTTGTGGGAGCACATCACCAGCTCTGCCCTGCCAAGGCTTGTCGTGGTCAGGAGCTGGTCTAGAAGACCCCAGCCCTTTGTACTTATGCTGCTGTGATAGCTCACATGAGAGATGGTGGGGGTGTCTCCCATGGACTGTAGTGATGTATTTGCTGGAAGGGGCACAGGGAGTCCCCAAACCTTTTCTTCTCATTCCTGCACATGGGTGAAAATACGAATTTCCTGGGGCAATAAAGGAGGGAGTTACCCACTCCACATTGCTACTGCCCCGTGTAACATGCATTTAATGAGTCGTGAAATATTAACAACTCAGTACCCACTGCAGCTGTATCCCCCACCAGTGCACACATTATATGGGCTGTTCCTGGCTCAAGGGTTTTAATACACCCTCTGTGAGGGGATGTCTTTCCCCAGATACCGTTTCTGTGGTCTGCATTTCTGCGTGTTTCACACTGTGCTGCAGGCTGTACTCAGCCTCCTGCTCTGCGGCTGATGTGCAGCTCAGCCCCTCCACATGCCACCTGCACAGAGGGGGGCTGGAGGAGAGCTGGGGATAAATCACTGAGGAGGAACGTGCCTGTTTAGGGGGGACGTGACAAACCCCTGCACTAAGGCACCCCAGGGCTGTGCATCTTGTTTTCATCTTGTGAAAGCAGAGCAATTTTTAGATCGTATTTCTACCAATGCTAGTATGTTTAGATAAAAGGGTTTTTCCAAGGCTCTTTGCCTCGTTTTCCTGTCTAAGGCCAGAAGAGGAGTGCAGCCCCTCTGATCTGGGTGCTGGTTGTCCAGAGAGTCCAAGGCACCACTGCTGTAGCTGCCCATCCTCTCTGCACTGCACATGTGCCATCAGGTAGTTCCCAAACTGTAATGAGGATTCTCCTCTTAGCAAATCCCAGCTAAAACTGTGGCAGACCTAATCTTGAACCAGGAGGAGCTGCAGGGACAGGACTGTACGGCAAAGGAACAGGCAGGATAGCTGAGGCTAAGAAACCATCCTTCGAGGCTCCCACAGCATAAATTCAGGATCAAATTTATTGTTAAACACCAGCCAAAAGGGGCAGCCCATCCTCTCCCTCTTCCTTCCCTGCCGCCACCCCGCTGTCCTGGTGCTGGCATGAGGATTGATGCATTCACAGATTGACCAGGGATGGGGAACTGTTAGAAGGCCCCAGTGCTGGCACTGCCTGAGCAAAGAGCTTCACCCCAACCTGATTTGCTCCTCTGAGGGTCCCTCCTGGCTTTCAGTGCTGGTCCCATAGAACTGTTCTGCTGGACAAAACATTTGTTAGAATTGTTAAAGCTACTTTGCTGATAAAGATCTCACCACTCCCTCCCCAAAAGTTCTACCAAGCTTCAGCAGAAACAAGAGCACGGAGGCTGCTGCTTTGCTGCTGGCTGGCCCATCCTGTACTGTAGGGTTGAAGAGGAGTTTGGGGGTGATCAGTTCATGACTCAGGAGGGCTTTTCTAGCCTGACACACCCAGGTGTCCCCGTCACATGCAGGGACGTGATCTGTCAGGTCTCTCTCTGTCCCACTCCTGACTATACAAGATCACCAACCTGTTCCTTCAAACTTGTGGGCAATATTTAGGTTTTCTGCAGGGCTGACATCTCACTGAATTTCCCATGAGCAAGGCTGAGGGGTCTTTTTCAGGCTCTGTAGGTTTGGGTACCCGTGGTTCTGGGAGTATCTTCTGCGCCCAGTCAGCAGCCAGGGCTCACAGTGGGAGTGTGCTCTGTGGGAAATGGGGACACTTACTAAAGGGGCTTAAGTTTGCTCAGATTTTCACAACAAGAACAAGCAGACTGGAGAAATCTTTATCAATCAGATTATAACAGACTTAAACCAGTTCTCTTTTGGGACAAGAATACAGTGACCCCCATCTGAGGAACTAATAGCCAAGAAATACAGTTATTATACTAATTAATTTATTAATAGCCAAGTACCAGCCATGAAAGAAAGGTGCTTGCTTTTCTGAGACTTCTATCTGAATGATTTAACATTGTGTCACTAATTCGTGCTTTTGAGCAGAGCAAGTTGTACATTAATCTAAGTTTAGTTTTTCCAAAGGGCAGTTCAATTCCAGGTTTTCAGCACTAATAGACTTTTATGATTGCAGAAGTGAAGTTGAAAATAAACCAGAGACTGCAGAACATTCATTACCCTGAAAGTTTGGTGACTTGTGGAGGCCAAGCAGATTTATGTATTTCTCCTTGTAGAGGTCACATTTTTTTAGCTCCCAGACGGTTTTGCGGGATGCAGAATCTGAATCACTGGGCTCTGAGACAAAAGTAACCAGAGACTTTTAAAAGTTGTTTCTGGTGTCTATCTCTCTTGCTCTGGGTTGGTTTTTTTTTTGTTTGTTTGTTTGTTCAGGTGGATTTTAAAATTATTCTAGGAATAGAACATCCCTGGATGCACAGGGACAGATGGGTGGCACAGGCTCTTTGGGAGTGAAGGGTGGTGGCAGAAGGAAGGAAGTTCTGCCATGGTGAAGAGGCACACCTGAAACCAGGGTGTGGGAGCTGAGAAACCCATTAAGGAATGTTTAAAAGACACCCAATGTGTCCCCAGGGCCAACAAGAGAACCTGAGTGCTAGAGAACCTCAGTAGGGGAGGTTTGCATTGGAGAGGAGAGATATGGGGTGCTCTGAGGAGCAGGAGGCAAAATCTTTGCTTTGAGATTTACAGCCAAGACTCCAGATGCTGATTCAGAGTGGAGGGGATGGCTGTATGGAAGGCTGGTGGGCTTGTACAAGTGGTACATCTGAATATCACACAGAAGGGTGCTGCAGAGCACATATCTAACTAGGAAGATCTGCTTGGTGAATTGTAGTGGTGTCTACACATGTGTAGTGCAAAGCCAGGAACCTGAAGATGTTACATACACCCTGTGATGTGCTGTCCATGGAGCACCCCTCAGCAGTGCTCTTTGACACGTGTGACCCCTGGATTGCTCTGTCCCTTGAAGTCTCTAGTGTGCCACTAAAGGCCAGAAAATACTGGAGATTCAGGCTGGAAGCATTCTTTAAGTTGTCAGTGGTATCCACATTTGCCCTTACGCAGTGCTCATTTAATCACAGGACAGGCTTCTCCCTCTCTGCACAGCCTGCCAGGTAATGTGCACTCGCACTCACAGATAAATGTGGGGTTAAGATTGATTCAGATGAGCCTTTGGGTTGCTCTGATTTCCCTTGGGAGCTGTGCAGGTCCCTTGCAAGTCTCAAGGAACGCTGTTGGAATCTATCCCACCCAGTGGGATGGAGCACAAGGGTGCTCAGTGGGATGCTCATCCCACATCCTGCCTGGCGCATCCTGGCACAGAGGCTCCCCAGGCAAGGGGCACGTGAGGCTGGATGGTAGCATCAAGGCACTGAGCTCCCCTGTCCCTTCATGCCTCCTCTCACAGGACATGTGCACGTAGCATCCTCTGCCATCCCAGAGCAACTTTATTTCCTTCCACTGCTGTGGCCCGAGGGAGATCAGCTGAGTGCTACAAAGGGGAAAATGAAGAAAAAAATATCTCAGCTGTTCCCCTGCTGTGTGGGAGAGCAGGAACAGCTGTGAATGGCTTTAGCTCCTATCTTCTGGGAGAGAACTTACTGGGAATTATGCGCATTCCCCGGAATTTTAAAAGCCGTCCTGAGGCAGTGAGGGAAAGGACAGTGTTGACAACTTCAAGCTTTGCTTTTACAATCTGATTATCTCCAGTATTTCTCTAGCCAAGGCAGCACAAGCAGAGCACCCGTGCTGTGTCCATCACCCACCTACACCTGCCTTGAGATGGAGACTTGTCTGTGGGTCAGGGGATCCTCTAAGACCCTAACTCCTGGCAATGGGAAAATGATAGTTTCACTTTTCTAACAAAACCCCACATTTTTTGAAAACGCTTCCTGCACAGTTACCTGGAATTCTCTGAAGCCTCCAAGTTCTCTATCAAACTGAGAAGTGAAACGTTTCTCCTGCCCCATTTCCTCCCTTTTAACCTCAACATGAAGGGCAGGTCAGAGAAGGGAAAATGCATGAGCAAACATTGGTTAGCTTCTTAAAGAAATTCCAGTTGAGAAACAAGAGAGAGAACTGCAGCTTTTCCACCTGCCCCTTCCCCTGCCCCACCAGCTTTGCTGGACGGAATCCCTCTTACCCAAATACCCAAGCCCTGCTGCTGCAGTAAATCCCCTTGCGCAGCCGGGGCGAAGGCAGCGTTGCTGCCCATTATTGGTGCGTCAGTGGATGGAGGTGGTGCTCCTGCTTGGCAGCTGTGCTGTGCATCCCTGCTGCTTCCCGTATCAAGCAGAGGAGCCTTGTGCTGTGACACACAACCTGTATCCCTGTTTTTCCCATTTTTCCTGTTCCTCTACTGCTCTGGTGCAGTTAATGTGCAGGTGATACAGGAACTCTGATCCCAGGGGCAGCAGCGTGGGCAAAGGGACCTTTAGGAAGGGGGGAGGAATGAGAGGTGTGAGTGGGTCTGGGGTGTCCCAGAGCCCAGCCCTCTCCCAGGGAAAAGGGAGGCTCCATGAAGGCTCCTTGCTGTAGCTCTCTCCTGCAAGCTTGGAGAAGCACCTGCAGTATATGCTGGGATGTCTGCAGTCTGAGAGTAGGCAGGAACAGCCCTGCTGTGGGACATTTTCCATTCCTGGGTGTTTGGCAGCTGGATTTAACCACAGAAACCAACAGCTTCTGCTTTCTCATTTCTTATTGCAAAGCCCTTTGCAGCATTGCACAACTTGGCCTCACATTTCCGCCATCTGGCAGTATTGCTGCATCAAGGACAAATATATAAATGAGGATTTGATGAGGATTTCCTTTCTTTTCCTCTTCCCCTTCCCCTTTGCTTTCAACTTTGCTTTTTTGCTTTGGGCAAACTTGCTCGCCTATGTTCGCTAGCTGTGGGCCATAATGGTATGGAATCATGGAATCATTAATGTTGGAAAAGGCCTCCAAGGTCAGCAAGTCCAACCTTTGATTCAGCACCACCGTGCCCACTAAACCATATCACAAAGTGCCACATCTACTCCCTTTTCAGTTCCACAGATCCAGCAGTATCTTCCTTTGGCACCAAAACACACAGCAAGAGTGAGGAAGTGGGGGAATATTTTTAATCAAGAAAATTATCTTCTAGACTGTGTTCCTTAAATATCCAGTCTCTCAAATATAGCCATGTACTGGCAGGATCACCAGAAGTAGTGTGGGATGCAATGGAAGTTGAAGGAAACTGTTCCTAGAAACTAAATGTCTCAAGGACAAGACTTTAAGCAAATGTCAATGAAAGCAAAGAAAGGAGTAAAGAAGCCTACATGACTTGTTCTTTGTGAAAAATTTGTGCAAATACTGCTGTTGTCATAAGAATGATCTATTTTTGTGTCCTCTACCTAGAAAAGTACACAGGCGTCTGCTGAGGGCAGACAGGGAGATCTGGCCCATCCCTCTGCCTGTGTCCAGCTCCATCTTAAATTTCCTCTTCTCACCACCCAGAAACTCTGGTGTTGATAGTTTGCTGCCAGTTTTTGAACGGATCTCCTCTGCTCTGCCTCTGACCTGCTCCTTTATGCAGAGAAAGCTTTGACCAGGCTGCTCAGTGACAAATATCTGGCTCTAAGAGCTCACGGACCTGTTTTGCTTGAGCTGTTTGTCACCTGTAATACTGCGGGTTTCCATCTCCTCTTTGGCACTGGATGGACTCACTACTAATTTTTGTGAGCTCTGTCCTCCCTTTCAGATTTGGGGAAAATCCACAATGGTGTTGTAAAAGTCATAGAAAAAGGAATATAAAGGGATTTTTCTTCTGCACAAACATTAAGCAATACTTCCTGTTGTAGTCTCTTGTCTCCTTATCTTTCTAAAGTAATGACAAGCAGCTTTAATATAACTCCTACTCTCCTTACAGGTTTAGCCACTCTATCTTAATTAGAAATGTGGCTGTTTCAGGTGACTGCCAGTAAATTCTGTTTTGGGTGAGTGGGAATCAGCCTCTACTCAGGAGCTCATGTGTGTCTTTTTGCAAGTGTAGAGCAAGTATTGCAGGAAAGGCAGAAACCAGGATAGCAAAAAACATGGAAATCAACAAGTTTAGCCAGGGAATGTGCTGTGTTCTAGCAGTGAGCTGGTTATAGATAAGCTGTCTGAAAATCTCCGTCTGTTTCTGGTGGGTATATCATTCCTGGGAAAACAAAAAGCAGCAAAATTTGATTTTCCTCCAAACTGGTCCAAAAGCAAAATCTTTCAAAATTTTCCATACTACTTTCTGCAAGAAATCTATAAAATGCCATATCCCCAGTAAGGCTTTACTTTTTTCTTTTTATCCTGTATTTTTTATATGACCAGGGATCCTCCCTCCTCCCCTTCATTCAGTTTCTTTCTACAAACCCTTTCTCAATTTAGAGGTGCACAATAATTGCAGGCCCAGTCTACTCTAAAGGCCACCTTTGAGACCCAGAGGGTGAAGACCAGGACTGACTTTCTGTTTTTGACAAACAGGATGGAGACTGGAATATGATTCCGAGCGGAGACATTAGAGTTAAGTCTTTGAGAGGCCTTTTTCATCTTGAGGTGGAATTAAAATTTGTTGATGTGTCTAGTGCCTTTTAATACAATCAAGAGGCTTAGAGACAGACAAAGTGAGGCTTTTATTTCAACTGGAAAGTGGTTTTTGCCCAAAGAAATTGTGAGAAAATGTTTCTGTAAGAGGACAAAAAGGTTTTCCAGGCAGAAAGTACAAAAGCTGTTTATATGGGCTTCAGCATTTGATCACAAAGCCTAGGGCAGGGCTGGAGAGAGCTTGTGACAAAGCATTCTTCCTTTAGGAAAACCAGCAAGTGAACTTCAAGAAGAGATCAGGCAAGACCAGTTTGACTGGCTTTAAACCCCTTCAAAATGCCACTCCTCTTCGTAAAAATGCCACACCTTTTCGTAAAAATGCCACCCCTCTTTGTCAAAAGCCATTCTACCACGAAGAGGGCCCTTTCCAAAGCCACTTGGCAGTGCTGGCTTTGCCACTAACCTTTTAACCCTAACGTAACAGCCACAACATAAATGAGGCGAGAAGTGAATCCTCTCAAAATCAAAAAACTTTCTCAAATACAATTTCGAGAAATAATATTTAATTCTATACACCTATTTGTATATTTTAAAAAATGTGATAAAGCAAATGACTCCAGGAAACTCCCCACTGACTTGCTACTGATTTTATGCAGAAAGAGCTCAGATCCTGCAGCAATGGGCAGCATACCTGCCTCTCATAACACATCTGGAAGCTTCTTCTGGAGCTGAAAACCCCAAACCAAGAACAGCCTCTGGCTCCCATATGCATTTGGGCTGTGTGACTTGTACTGTTTGTGGAGAAATGTGTTTGCCTTAGACCCACACCTTAAATTAAAGACAAGGGGAATCTTGTGCTCACAGAGCTCTGGTCTGGGTGAGGGATGGATGGCAGCGTGGCTCAGCAGCTGTTTTCTGACCTTGAGGAGAGGCTGGTGCCTTTGTTGATGGAATAGGATGGGATTTTCTTTTTTAGCTTATATCAAGTTTTATATGCCAATAATTAAACATCTTCTGGGATCCCACTAAAGCCAGTTGTAGCCCTGAGCAAGTGAAGTTCTTGCATATGGATTTATCAAGGTGAATCACACAAACAGTGCCATTCCGGGTGGATTAGAGACGTTCCATTCTCCACCACTTTGACGGCAGAGATTACATCTGACACCCAGAATGGCTGCTGCTGTGCCCCAGCCACCCCAAGCCCTGGATTAGGGAGACTGGTTTGGCTTTTGTCACCTGTGGTCCTTGTGGGCAATTCCAGGTTAGCATGAGTAATGCACAGACTATTCTAAATTATTGGGAGCTCAGAGTGGTGATGACCATGCTATAAACATGGGATTCTGAGTGACCTTCACAGTGGCACCTTCCTGCCACGTCGAGGAAGGGGACACTTGGAGCTTGTGTCTGTGTCAGGGCTTTGGTCAGAACAAGCCAGAAAGTCCTTTCTGCTCAGGAGGAGTATTTCTGATAGTTCTCAGATGAGCATGTGGACGCTCTGGGGGCAGCTCCTAGTCTCCAAGCATCTGTGTGAAAGGGCAGTGAGGTTCTTTGCTGGGATGTAGGAGAGCCTGGGAGCGGAAGCGGGGAAGTGTGGGTGTGTGTGATGTCCCCCATGGCTTGTCCGGGCTGAAGAGAACCATCTGTCAGATCAAGTGCTCCCTGCTGGCCTGGTGGGCACTGAAAAGATACAGCAGGCAGGAACGTATGTGAACACCCATCCTCCATCCTTCCTGTGCATCCTGTTATCAATGGCTTTTTCAGGATCCCACAGCTTTCTCCAAGCTTTACTTTTATCCCTGGAGACTCGGTGGGTTTTGTTCTTTGTCAGGGACCGAAGAGACACAGTCTATGTTAGAGAGGCACAAAGGCAGATTTTCTGCCAAGGGAAAATTCTGTGGTTTGTCTATGAGCTGCAGAGGCACATCAGAAACAAATCACAATCAAAGCTGAAAGTCCAAACAGAGCCATAGTCCTTCTATCACCCATCTCCTTCCCCCTGACACGGACTTGGGAGGTGAATTAGGAAGGTTTGGCAATTCTTTGTTTCAAGTTTCATGGATGGTCACTCATCTACCACTTAGCACAGCCTTGGGCTTCCTTTTCAGCTTCTTCTCCAAGGAAAGCCCTTCCAGCCTGTGTTTCTCTATGGGGGCAGCTCTTGTGGGCAAAGGGCTCTGCTCCCCAGTGCTCTCCCCTTGTGTCAAACCCCTGCCCCATTTTCAATGAGCTGTGGCTGTGCTGCAAGAGAGGGATGGAGGCGATGAGTGCCTGCTGGATAGATTCCCAAATAACTCTCACATGAGAAGGGTGCTGCTGAATTTAAACCAGTCTTGGTGGTGGGAAGCCAGAGGTGAATTTGCTAGAGGAGGTGGGCATGACAGAAGAGGGGAGAGGTAAAGGGCCAAGACCTGGGGTGAGAGTCGTGCACCCCACTGCTAAAACCACAGCTGGCTCTCAGCCATATGACCACCTCTTTGCAGGGTGATACAGCTGCACGCTGTGCTGGGCCAAGGGGAAACAGAAAGATCAGCTTTAATTATTACAGCCCGAATTACATGATGGAATGAGCTGATCATGTAGCTTGTCTCTATGTCATAGTTGGCATGTGGAGCAAACACATTCATTTCCAAGGATTATGGGCCAGAAATGTAGCTATTATAAATCCTCTTATCTATTCCACAAGGCCCGTAAGAAAACCTTTTCTTTTTATCTTAGAAGTGCTGAAATATGTATGAAATGTTACTTGCCCTGCACACCCATAAATATGGCTCTTGCCTATCACGGTGCTTTCATTCAAGACATTATTTCATCCTCCTGGCATGTCATTAACCAGGCCACCCCTTCCTTATCAGCCCACTCCTGACAGGGAGGAGCACTCGTGTACTGCTTGTCCCATTGTTTTCTGATCCAACTGGGCTGGGCACACAACCCCAGGTTTGGGTTGAGCGTGTGACCCTCTCTGTGAGGGGAGACACAGGGTTTAGTGCTTGCAACCTCCGGAGTCATTGATACACTGGAAAAGTTTACCTGGATCCGAGCCAGGCTAAACCTGTGCCTGATGGGGAGGTGACCACATTCCTTTCTCTCAGAAGGGTCTTTGGGAGATGGCATTAAGAGGATTTTCACAGCACTTACTGGCAGGCAGTCTGTTACTCCATGTAGCTTCTCTCCCAGCTTCCCTTTGCTGCCTGAGGCAACTGCATTTCTGAGAGATACAAAAATTAATATATTCTTAAAAATAAAAAAGCAGAAAAGTGACATTCTGCCCTTGGATCCACCCAGCAGCTCTTCACTAAGGAATCCTACATTGCCCCATTGAACCCAGCCTTGAACACTTCCAGGGATGGAGCATCCACAGCTTCTTTGGGCATCCTGTTTCACAGCCTCACCACAGTCAAGATACTTCAGTCTAATTAAACTCTGCCAGGAGAAAGTGGTGGCCCCGTGTAGTAGTGAGTTACACTTGTTTGGATGCTTTGATGCTACATCTTGCAACTACAATAAATGCCTCCCTCACCAAGAATTTTGGTCTGCTGCAGTTAAGGCTCATGTGATATAATTCCCTTATCTCAGGTCCCCCCTGCATTGTGATCTGTACCTTCCAGGATATCTGGCTTCTGTGTCCCCAAAATCTGCCTGAAATTTCCAATTCCTGAAAAAAGAAGATGGTTTTAGAGACAGTATTGTTTGTAAAATGAGAACAGAGCACTAACAGCATACCCCACTCATTCATAAGCTCAAACCCAAACTAAACACGTGTGGGGCATCTTGGCAACATTTAGAGAGTCACTACTTTCAACGTCTGATCAATACTGTTGTTTTTAAATTTTCACCAAACATGAAGAATTTCTTATTCAGAATTTTGTATCCAGAATTTTCCTGTGGGGAAGGTTCAATTTGCAGCAAGTTTATGGTGCTGCCATCATGGTGGTGAGGCAGCCATGGGGCAGCTGCTAAGGGATGAAAGATGAGAGGGAGTGAAACGGTGCAGGGCATGCAAAACCTTTGCCCGCAGATGGTGTGGCTTCCTCTTGGCATTTACCCTTGTGCTGGACACCATCAGCTTTAGTCTCCTACAGGGACTTTCACTGTGGCCAAGAAACAGTGCAGCAGGTGGAACCTGGTGTGCTCCAGAGTGGACACAGCAGTGGAAAGCCAGGGAGATGGCAGAAGCTGGTGGAACTTTCACCCAGCATGTCCCAGTGGCATTGCCTGCTCTTCCTCTCTGCCATCGCTGTTGCCATCTCCTCCCCTCCATCCCCATGATTCCCCCTTCACTTCCCTCCCCTCTCCATTCTGCCTCACTAAACTGATTTTCCTAAATCAGTGCAGAACTTAATTCTCATTTACGGTGTTATTTCCCCACCACAAGATTTTAAACAAGCTTCCAAGTGGAAGAGAACATTTGCTCCTTGCCCCCCACACAGTTGCTTTGTGTAGTTTCTGTCAAAACAATGCTGAATAGCAGCAAACTATTCACTGACCCGTCACTCGAGAGGCTGTTGTTGTCAGCAGGTTCTCCGTAACCGCCTCATCCATCCTCCCGCTCCACGTGGTGCCTTGGGTGTGTGACAGATTTGCAATCCACACTGCATTTTTAATAAGCCTGTCCTCCCTCTTTGGACGTCAAAGGCACCATTCTGAAAGTCAATCTCAGCCTCTGACCTCTCTGAGCTTCCCTCTTATATTTAATCTGGAAATACTACTCTGAAAGACGAATATGATCTGCCTGCTTTATGCTCCAGCAGCACCTCCCTGCCTTGCCAGAGGCTCTGTGGCATTTTGCCACTGGCAGCACAGAGCCCTCTGGGCTGCCTTGCTCACACTCCTGTCCCCGTCCCCAGGTGCCACAACAACACATCTTTTAAATACCTCCAGGACTCAGCCACTTCCCTGGGCAGTCTGTTCCACTGCTTGGCAACTCTCGTGGTAAAAAAACATTTCCTACTATCCAACGTAAACCTCCCCTGGTGCAACTCCAGGCCATTTCCTCTTGTCCTATCACTTGTTAGTTGGGAGAAAAGACCGACCCCCACCTGGCTACACCCTCCTGTCAGGGAGTTGTAGAGGGTAAGAAGCCTCCTTTAGGCTGAACTGCCTCCCAGCTCCCACTGCTCCTCATCAGATTTGTGCTCCAGACCCTTCCCCAGCTCTGTTGCCCTTTTCTGGACTTGCTCCAGCCCTTCTATGTCTTTCTTGTAGTGAGGGCCTCAAAACTGAACCCAGGATTTGAGGTGAGGCCTCACCAGTGCTGAATACAGGGGAGGAATCACTGTCCTGGTCCTGCTGGACGCACTTGCTGGTACAGTAGATAGCAGGGCTCATCTGACCTAGCTCACAACATCTGAGATGGTCAATCAGAAGTTTAGCTGTGAATAGATTTTTCCTCTGAATGCTGAAAATATTCACTTATGAAGGGGAAAAATCTCCAAAAAAATAATAATTCAGCCTTTTGCTTCGTTCTGTGTTTGGCATCAGTGGCTTTTTCAAAGGAATGGAGTTAGTATTTTAATATGGAAAAGTTGAATAATTCTAATAAAATTTTCTCTTCTGAAAGGGACAGATAAGCTTAATGACTTCAGCTGGAGCATGGGACAGGCAACACTGAGTTCAAGTGTCAAGATTAAATGTTGGTTTTAGAGCTGGCTCCAGCCAAATTTTTCAGTCAAATGCTGTGTAGTTCTCTGAGGCTTCACATGATTTCTGAGCTTGACCTCCTCCATACGTACTACTGGCATTATGGGGAGGTGATGCCTGATCCAGGGCTGTTGGGAGCCTGCTTTAATGCTAGGCATGAGCTACAAGACTGTTTGATGAGAGATGTTTTTGATGCAATTCATGTTTCTGTTTGGTATTAGTACCATTCAAAATTTTCTGTCTCGTTTTGACAAACAGCTTAATGGTTTGCATTTTCCCTCTTTTTCCTTTTTTTGCCTGCTTTCTAATGCAACATAAAAGGAAGAAGAAGATGATGAAGAAGAAGAATCACCACAGAAACAGCCAGATTTGCCAGTCTTGGAGAATGAGCCCTTATCAGGTATGAGTGATGTTTGGAGCTTGCATCCCTTTCTGCGGAGCAAATTAAAACCAGTCTGTTCTAGATGGGCCTGAGCTGGGATGATAATGTGCTGACATTCAGATCATGGCAAATGAAAGGAGAGATATCTGTGATAACAGGCCTGAACTTGTTGTGTGTCTATTGCAGCTTGTCCATTGTCTTGGGATTTGTTTCAGTTTGTTAACACAGTGGTTCTGTGGGTCAGGCATTTGCAGCTAATACATTTGAAACTGGCTTTCACCTTCTCCCTTGCAAAATACAGTGACTATAGGTACGTGCAGTATTTGATCTCTCTCTCAATCCATGCACTGAGGGGACAGGTTCTTACAGCAGGAATAAAGAGGAATTTGTCCATATCCCCCTTTAAAGAACTTAATTCCCTTTTTACTAACAAGAAACAATGGGCCATGAAACCTCTCTATGAAGTTCACAGGTATCACAACCAGGCTAAAGGTTGTTAACTCCAGATCTTGCTGTTAAAATTATTGGCAAGTCCCAAAACATCTATTAAAAAGGTATCCAGCACAGTCTTTTTTCTCCCACTCTGAGCCTGTTTTGGTGGGAAGTTTCTGCTCCTCCTACCTTTACCTGCCCAGAATTATTTTTGGGAGCCTTGTGCACCTCCTGCTTCCAGACGTGTTGGGGGAAGTGGACAACAGGTATTTCTTACAAAGACTTACAAAGACAAAGAAGACTTCAGGAGAGATCAAGAGCATCCATCATCAGTGTTTGTCCAGTGTTACAATCACTTCTCAGGCCTAGCTGCTGTGTCTGCTTTGAAGACTCAAAATCTGGAGGGATTATATCTTTCTCTTGTGGCTTTCTAGATAAGGCAAAACAAAGGAGAGATCAGCACAGCTTTCAGCTGTGTGGGGTTTCCCCCACCTTTCTTTCCCTGACTGGTTTGCTGTGTGCAGAGCAATAAAATAAAACATTCTCTGCAAATCTGTGGTTATAGACTGAAGGGGGGGAGGGATGGGTGTTAAATATGGGCCCACCCAGACAGCGAGTTGATGGAAAAGGACCCTGGAAAAAGCTGTCTAGGCATCTATTTAGGGTGTTAACAGTTTTCTGCGCAAGTAAATTAATTGCTTGGTAATACCCAGTGCTGGGACATGTGTGTGCTGTAACCTGAATTCCCTGTTTATTTATGATAATACAAGCCATGGTGCAAATGGTTGTCACCAGCTGCAGATGCTGAGATGTAGGATGCTGGCACTGGAGAGGGGAAAACACAGCAACAACTGAACAGCTGCTGGTCAGGGCAGTGCAGCAGGACAAACCTGCTGAGGGATGGCATTTGAGCTGATAGAGATGTGGGAAAAAAGTAGGGGAGAAAAAAGGCCTTAAACCCAAGCTCTGCCATCTTTCCCACTCATGTCAGTGCTGAACCAGCCTGGCAGGGACAGACAGGGCTCATGTGCAGTGTCTGTGCCACGTCCTGGGCAGCGCCGTGAGGATGCAGCAACGAAATGAAACATTTGTACCCATGTAGCTTTTACCCTCCATCAGTTGCAATCAGTCACAAGGTTGCTTTTATTTTTTGTGGCAGAGAAATGAAAGTGAACTTCCCGGCTCTGGCATTTGCAGGCAAATTAGTGAGCAGAGATGCTCTGAGAAGAACACAGCCCTGGGACTGGTGTTTCAAGAGTCAAGTGGGAATCAATATTGAGCCCTCTGAACCACAGTTTATCTGAACTCCACCAAAGAGAGAACATGAGCAAGGCTTATGTAATTTTCCAAGAAGATGAATAACAAATATTTTCCATGTAAAGTCTGAAAAGCTCAGACATAATTTTGTTATTGTTTTTTAGCATTGCTCACAGGAATGTGTCTTTTTTAAAAATAAACCCCCACATATTTTCCTGACTTAAAAACACAATCGTGCCAACAGAAAGGCAAGTTTGTGAAGAAAATACTCTTTTAAAAAAACAAACAACAAAAGGATTGTTTTTAATAAATCATAAAATAATAGAATAAACTGACAGAATGGTTTGGATTGGAAGGGACTTTAAAGACTGTCTAGCCCAACCCTCCCGCCATGGACAGGGACACCTCTCACCAGATCAGATTGCTCAAAGTCCCATCCAACCTGTCCTTGAGCACTTCCAATGATGAATATCTAAACAAAACTCACTTCAGGACCAGCAAGATGCCAAGTGGAACTGGGAGGACAGACAGAAGTTCTGGGAACCACTTTGATGTCCAGCTGCTGAGTGCATCTGTCTGTAGATGACTTCCCATCAGAACAGCCTTTCCCAATCCAGACCTCTGTGAGGCTGGACATGGGAGCTGGCAGGAGCTGTGCTGGGTGGCTGTGGAGCTGCTTTGCATGGTGAGGCTGAGGGTGTTTTCTCCTCGGCACCTCCTCAGGCCTCCCTCTCGGTAGGCACTAGATTAGTATCTTCCTCTTCTGTGACTGCCCGTGGCCTGTTTCTGCACAGAGGGGTTAACTCTGACCACAGGCAGCATCCACGTGTTGCTGAGAACCTTCCTGATGAGTTTGCAGGTTCCAACAAGCTGCAAAGAGTGGAAGAAGGAGCAGCACCCCTGGCAGAGCCAGGAGGAGGGGTGAGTGTGCTTGGCTGCAAGAGTGGAAGAGTAGGCAAAGCTCTGCCACAAATTCCTCATCTTAGTGTCTGCTAACCTTGCTGCAGGAAGCCAGCTCCACCTTCACTCTCTGGGCTAGAACAAGCTCATGCTCCTCCTCATGCTCTTTGGTGACAGCCCCCTCCTTAGCTCTGGGCCATTACCTAAACATCTGTGGCACAGGGATCCCTGCTAATGGCTTCAGTGTGAGCCCTGTGCGATGCAAAGAGCAAGTTTGTCAGCCTTCTCACCACTGCTTTGCAACTGCAACCTCACCAGTCCCATCATCCACCCCTCTCCCAGCACAGACACCACGAGCAATGCTGGCATGGGCTGTGAGTTCCACAGGGACACAGCATCCAGGGAAAGGTCAGCTCCACAGACCAGCCAAACACCACCCATCCCTCCTCCACAAACCTTGACTGCAAAGCCAAAGTAGGAAACCAAGGGAAACGAAGGAAAAACAACGTTCTGGCTCCTTGCTAAAGAAAACCCTCAGGGTGGCTCCTCTCTTCTTGCTGCTGTGGTGTGGTTAGAGCTGCACCACAGGCCAGCTGGCCATGATCCAAGCAAAGCAGAAAGCACATTTCTGAGCAGAAATCAGGGGCTTTGCAGGTAACCAGCAAGTGGATGTAGCTTCAGTAATTTAATATATTACGGACTTTGACTGGATGTGCTGCTTATCTGTTTCTGCATGAGGAAAGATGATTAAATCTTCTAGTGATAAAGAATATGGAAATGTCAGCTGTGGATGGTGAGCTGCCCCGTGAGACAGGGGTGTGTGTTCATTCCTGCAGCCTTTCAGGCCAGCCTGTGCTGCTGGTGACAAAAGCAAACATCTGCACTGTTGCAAAACGACTTTTTTTAAAATGCCTTTCTTAACCTAGGGCAGACTTCCTTCAATTCTGGCAGGATCAAGCCACAGGTATTTTTAACCGGCGCTGAAGCAACTTCATTTTTGCTCGGCTGCAAAACAGACAGAGTCTTCCGGGTTCAGCAGGTCTCTCCTCTGCTCATGGCTCTCTGCTGCTCACAGGGCTTCTCCAGCAAGCCACAACTTCCTTCTCCAGCTACCAGAGAATGAAATGTTTTGTGATCTGGAACTTTATCCTTTTCTGAGATAGCAGCTAACATGATAAAAGCCTAAGCTGGCCAAGATTGCTATCCTTGGCAAAAAAGCTGCTTGAGCACAAGTGGAGCCGCAGGTTAAAAAATGGCAAATGAAGCAGGTTCTAAGGAAGTATTTTGCTGAAGTAACCCACTGGTGCAAAGTGGAGTTCAACCTCTGATTTGGTTCTTGCAAATTAACCTCCCCTCCACCTCCCTCAAGCACACTGCAGTTTTCTTTGTAGGAGTGACTGGTGGCCAAGCCAGTCGTGACCTTGCAGGAAGAGTGAGTCTGTGGGTAGAATGATCTGGATTCTGTTTCCATCCCTGTTACACAGCACCTATTGTGGGGTTCATGTGTGATCCCCTCTGCAATGCCATGTATATCCAGGAAGCTGAAAATCCTGGGCAGTGCTGGAAATAAAAGAGAAGGAAGGTCCCAAGGTGTGTGGGTGTTTTATTACATGGAGCTCCCTCAACGTGGCTTACCCTCCAGTGACAAAAATTCTTTTCTTGCTCAAAGCATCTGCAGCATCACAGATACTCTTCCAAATTATAGTCCATTTGTTTACATTGAGACAAAAATAAGAACTTCAAAAAAATCCCTTCCGGCAGCACAGGATGCAAATACACAGCACACACCTTGAGTAGAATTTAAAATAACAACCCATGGCACCTGTGACTTGATCCAAAATACAAATGCCACGTAACGTGTCAGGGAGCAGGGAGCAGATCCTTTCATGTTTGGTGAACTAGCCTTGACCTGGCTTTCCTGAGACCAGGAGCATTTGTCACAGCCCACCTGAAGGGGAGCAGACAGAGGCAGGGGGTTCCTTGGCAGCTCCCCCAGATGCCCAGGAGCCGGGGGTGTCCCTGTGCAGGGTCCCTTCCCTGCCCTTGGTCACTGACACGGAGAAAGTGCAGGGCCTGAAGCACCAGCCAGCTCAGGAACAAACTGCTTTGGGTATTGCTTTCCAAAAAGCAGATGGTTTGCAGTTTCCCTTTTGGTGTGGCTGGTAGGCAAGCAGATGTTGGGGGATTTATCTGTGTTTCTTGAAATGGCCAAGTGGAGTTGGAAATCCGGAGGGATTTCTGGTATTTCCTACTTTCAATCAGACTAAATATACTTAGGGATGACCTTTATCTTGACGACTTACCCCTACCTCTTCTGGTCCTGATGTGAAAAACAAAGCAAAGAGATTCCTGGAAATGTGAGGTTGAAAAAAAAAAAGGTGCTGGTCCTTCTCTTTTTCCATCTCTGGAAAGGGAATGTGGTCATTAAGGGGTTTGGCAGTTCAGCCTGGTTATTATTTTATTCCATATAAATCCAGAGTTCTTTCATTATGCTCAGTGAAACTTTCCTCACCTCCTACTTTTTTTTTTATAGAAAATGTAAATCACTTATATTTAAACTACTTTTGGACCACCACAGATCCCTAGCCATCAAAAACTTCTTACTGGAGAAACTAATTTTCTCAGTTAAAATATCAGTATCCTTGAAACAGAGTCAGCATCATTTAAAGCTTTTGCTTTTAATCATAAAAGTTGTTTCCCAAAGCAAATTCCAGGAGAACAATCTGTTGTCAGCACTGCTTTTAGGGAGCACTGAACCTCTGGCAGACCTGCTAGACAGAAATCCTCTTCTGGAAGCCTCTGCAAGGAGTCTTCCTCCAGCCTTTTGTATTCCACAGATTCTTCCTCTCCAGAATTAGGTCTTCCTCTGCGCTGAGTGGGAGATCAGCCTTTTTGGCACTACAGACTTGGTCCAGGTTTTTATTCCTCACATGTGATTCTCCAACAGCTCCAAGCTAACAGTTATTAGAAAAAGATTTAGAAAATTAAAAAATAGTGAATTTTTATACTAAAAATATTGCGTGCCACGTCATAGTTCAGGAAAGTCTGTGTGCAAGGATCCAGAGGAACTGTCCCTCTCCATGTCTCCTTGTATAAGGAGGGACATTCCCTCTCCTGTCCTCCTGGAGAGTAGGACTTTGGGCTTATTCTTTGTGTGGTGCAGCCTGTAGCAGACAGGATTTTCAGTGAAGAAATTATTCCTAATATCTAACCTAAATCTTTTATTTCTACTTCTTCCTATAGTCTCCTTTCCTTTAACTCAAGGCAATGAAGTACTATATATGGAGGAGGTAAATGGAGGCTCAGATAATGTTCAAATCCTTTAAATTCTTCAGTCTTGAGATCCTTTTGTTTATTGGGAGATACAGAGCTTGTATGGGGCTAGTTAGGGCAGGAGGGATGTAAAAAGACCAAATTTAAGGGGGTTTAAGCTACTAGCACTTCTAGGAGGGAAATATAAACTTCACAGCTGAAGGGATGTGCTTATCTGCTCCTGAAGTCACTGATTTCAGACTTGGATGTTGGATACTCATCTAGCTGGACTTCAGGTCAGGCCCTGTGTAGTGATCCTCAAGTTGTTTCTATCCATTTGCGTGTCACACTCTCTGCAGGTAAACTCTTCCTGATGAGTCAGTTTTGTATCTAGGTTGGATCTGTCCCTAATTCTCTCCTCTTACAATCCCAACCAGCCTCTCAAACTGAGTGCATAAGACGTGGAAAACCTTGGCAGAGCAGGTATGGAGCAGGACCCCAGTCCTAACTGGAGCTTTAGGGTGCTGCTGGAAAGCAAATTTCAGTAACAAGGAGCTGTTTGCACACAGTTTAAGGATTTGGCAGCTCCTCTTAACCAAGTCAGTAGAAAAACCCCACCATTATCTTCCAGTCTTTGAGTGTTGCTCTGCACATTTAGTGGCGCTGTGTTTACTAGTCAGCACTGGTTTTATTTGTGAAGGGGAGCTGCAAACAAAGGTCCAGCTCTCATCTCCAGGAGCGGGGGAGGCTGGATTTCCTGTGGGGAGGAAGCTGGGCAGGTGGTGAAAACTTTGTGGAAAGATTTGTTTTGCCAGCTGTGGGGTGGTGGGATACATCCCAAGCACCCCATACCTACAGCTCCTGCTGCTTGTCATACAGCAAGAATAAAACCTCGAGTCCCTTGGGGTTTGTTCAGACTGGAAACTGCATCCTGAGAGCCAAAAAGTTCAGCAGAGTATTTCCTGCCTCCATCCTGCAGAAAGTGGGATGTCAGTGAGGAGCAGCACATCTCCAAGGGCCAAGAGGAGACAGGGAAAGCCACTGAGGAGTTACACAAAGCCAAGTATTGCTGGAAACTCCAAAGAGCTGGAGGCTGTGTAATATCTGTGATGTAAGGGCTGAAAAGAGCAGAGAGAGATTAATTTCTATTCTTTCTGCTACAGACCGTACAGAAGCACCCACACTCCTCAGCATGAAGCCATGCCCGGGCATAGGACCAGTTAGTTACCCAAGAAGGGATGAAAGCTCCTGGGGCTCTGGGGTCAGAGCAGGCAGGACACCACCAGGCAGGGCTGCTGCCCACAGGACAGGTTGAACAGCGCCGCAAAAAATTCACATTCCCTCCTCCCAACCTCCTGTCCTATTTCAGTGTGGAGAGTGGGAGGCTACAGGATTGGTGCCAAGAGGTACCTGAAGATCCTCCAACAGCACTGAGGGAGGAGTAAATAAAGAAGCAGATGAATTTAGGTGCTTGGTTTTCCAGCTCGTGCAATGAAAAATTGTGGTTTTCCTCAGCTGGTTGCTGGAGAAAGAGCTCTCCTTCCCCACAGCTGGAACTGCATGAAGCCTCCCAGTCCCAGGCCATGCCTGGAGCAGGGTAAATGATGTGCTCTGTAAAATATGGTCAGGTTTCTGTATCAGATTGGCTAAATATGCTTCTGAGGCAGCAGGGTCTTCTCCACGCCAGACTTTGCTGATGTGTTTAAAATAGCTCCTACGCTTCAGCAAGCGCAGATTCCTGCTCTCTCCGAGGCCCCTCAGATCCGTCTGCTCAGGCTGGCAGAACCCAACTGCAAGAAGCAACAAGCTGCAGGACCATCTGGCTCCAAAACACCGGTGCCAGGCAAAGCACGGCCCAATGCAAAGGAGCAAGAGCTGGAGCCATCCACCCAGGCTGGTCTGTGCCCACCAGGGCCCAACAGGGCCACGCAAAGTGTCCCCAGAGCACACCTACACCTGCTTCCTGTGGGAAAAACAATGTGTGCCATGAGCCTGAGGCTGGGGAGGGACAAGTCATGTCCCCTGTGCATCTCTTCAATACTTCAATACTTCAACTCTTCAATACTCAGCACTGGTGCAGGGTAGATTTGGGCCCAGCTGCCTGTAGGGAATATCAAGAGGAACAGAATAGGACATTTTTGTTTTCAGTGCGAGTAGTACTCGCTGTGGCACATCAAATAGATCATAACTCTGATTTCTATAGGAGTACTCCTATACCTGGTAACAAGGTGAACATCCCAGGTGACTGGAAGGGAAGAAGCAGGGCTGTGAGTAGGATCAAGGATTAGAAGAACATCCTGGGGACCTGGGTTCAAGTTTTGTTCTGCCACAGTCCCTCTGTATGAACCAAGAGGAATCAGTGTCCCTGGAGGATTTAAAAGACACGTGGATGTGGCACCTGGGGACATGGTGTAATGGTGGACTTGACAGTGCGGGCTTAATAGTTTGAGTTGATCATCTTCAAGGTCTTTTCCAACCTAAAGAACTCTATGGTTCTATGATTATAGTCCAATTTGTGTCTCACTGACCCAGTGTTAATGGAAAGCAACACCATTTTCCATGCTAAGAGGAACGTGGAGGAGGAAAGACGTGCAAGACTGCAAAGGGCTGAGCTGTTGCAGAAGAGCACAGGGAACAGCCAGAGCAAGGAAGCTCAGGGTGTACAATACATCCGGCCCAGTGGCAATTTATCTGGTGCTTTCTTACATTTCCACTTGACTTCCTCTCCCAACCCAGCTGCCCACCCTCTCACTGAATATCTGATTTCCCAGCTGGTAATCCTCACCCCATCCACATCCCTGCTGAATGTGCTCTAGACAGTCTAATTGTATATAATCCTAGACCTATATCAACACCCTGTGCTAAACCCTGCAGTTCCGTGCACGCCGGGGATTCATTTGCACTCGTATCTGCTGAGCATTCAGAGCACGTCTCATTAAGGAGAACGCTGGGGATTAAGAGGTCAGGGTGAGGTGAAGACAAAGGCACATCTTTCCCAGTGTGGGATAAACAACACTGCCTCGGATTGGTTTTTGCTTATGACGTGACAGATGTTGAAGGGAGTCATGATGGTATCGCAGAGCACCTCGTTTTGTCCTCACTCTGCTACTGCTCTGTGCATCTCTCACTCTCCTCCTCACGCAGCCTCTCCTGTGACCCAGCCGTGGGTACCTGTGCACATCTGAGAAGGGCACAACTCTCTGCACCCTCTCCTGCCTCGCAGAGGAATCCATTGTACTCTTCACGGGTACAATTCATCATTGCCTTCTCGTTTCTGCTGCAGGACCTAGAAATCTCTTAAAATTACAACCTCTTTCCCTTTTTGTCTCTCTTCCTTTGCTAATGAGGGAGTCAGCCTCAGTAGGGCCCCCTGAAAGTGATGCTGTGAGACCCAAGATGAAGAGCTGATCTCTGAAATGACACCCTGGCCTCTGTTGAGCTACATAGGGTGCTGTTGGAGATTCTGGGAAAGGCTGTTGCACTGTGAAGACCAGGCTGATATTTTTGCTGAACACAGGCTATTCTCTATCAGTCTCAAGGGCTCATCAGCGTGCAAGCTTCAAGTTTTGGAAAGGGTGAAAATGAGCTGGATGAAATCAGGAAGGGAACTTATCTGGCTTTGCAGTAGAGACAGGGGCCAGATGCTGAGAGGTTACTGGGAAGAGATAAGTTTTTTTATTACGAATGTTTATCTTCAATTGCTCATAAACATTCTTTGTCAGGAGAGGGTAGGTGGGGAAGAACAACATCTTCTTCTATGCTTTGAAGCCTTAGAAATAGAGACACATACTTGCTATGGCAAACACCCTTGCAAGTTCCAACAGCCACATGCCCCAAGGAAGCACTGGAGCAAGTGGGAGAGTTCCTTGGCAGAGCATGTTGTGGTGTCACACTGGCTCTCAGTATCCCGAAGCACTTAAAGACTAAAGGGGAACTGCATGGGAGTCAGGGGGAAACGGCAGAGAGGGGACAACCTTGCCTTGGGACTGGGCTCTTTGGGGAGCGACAGGGAAGGTGTTGGAGTCAGGTAAAGGACTTTTAGGGCCCTGTTCATAGCACGAAAGACTCAAACACAGCTTCTTCTACAGAGATGACATCCTGAAGGAGATTTATGGAGCAGAAAGAAGGGGGCAATAAGGGGGCTCTTGGTAGAACTGATCTGCAACTCAGTGTGAAAGGACAGGCAGGGCATACCAGTGAAAGAGCCAACTCCTCACACTGACATGCACAGCTATCGAAATACCCCTGGTGAGGCCAGGTTCCATTGTTTTTCCTTCCCTTCACTGACTTCTTTTTTGCCCTTTCCTTTTTTCTTTAGTATACCCAAAGTAAACAGTCTGCTCAGACTGCTGCCCTGACACAGCAAGTCAGGCTGGGCTTAACAGCAGCCCATGTTTTCAAAGCTCCACCAGATGAAGTGTGAAGGACTTCCAGCCCTGCTCGCAGGCTCACTCCCAGAGGGGTCAGCGGCTGGTGCACAGAGCAATGTGTTTCCTGCCCTGCAGCAGCAAACGAGAGGTGGATGGAGGAAACAGATGTGGAAAATCCACCTCCCCCCTGCAGCCTGTCTTTCAGAAGCTGCAAAAAGCAGATTTGGGCTCTTTTTTGGTGTGGTGGTAACGACTGCTTAGTTTTGCTAATGGGAAAGGGTTGCTGATTCTGGAAGTGGGGTTATCATGTTGCCATGCAAACATGCAAGGCAGGAGGAAAACAGATTTTGTTTTTGTCTCTTGCTATTTTTCTTACCATTAGTCAGGGAAAAACTTCACAGGGCAACTTGGTGGGTTTCTTAGACACAGCCAATAACAATACTCTTCTCTTGAACCACTGACTGCAGGGTGTGAGATGACCTCTGGTCATCTCCCAGCTCCTTGCAGTGACAGCTAAAAGGCTACAAGTCGGGTTCAGCCATCCCAAGTGAGCAGAGGCAAGTTTTCACTCCAGCAGAGGTGAGCATTCATTAGAGTTTGCATTGTCAACAGCTCAGCTCCCTGCATGGGGAATAAATACACCACCCTCCAACGCAGCAATTGCCAAAAGCCTGGAAACATAAACCCTGAAACACTCATTGGGGTTTTCTCTGAAAACAGAATTTGACAGGACTAAACTATTTCGCACAGAAAATTCCTTAAAGACGGGGACTGCAATGGTCACTGCTCTCAGCAGAGGTTTGCTGATGCCCAGTAAATATTATCTTGTACGTTGTAACTGATGCACACGAAAATTCTCTCATTCTAATTGGAATATCTAGCTGAGAAAAGCCACGATGGAAATTCCTGCAATTATTAGTTATACACCTTATTTAGTCTTGGGTTGCATGGAATCAGGAAGAGAAGTCTGATAAGAGTTGGAAGAGCATTTATGCATGAAAATATTCCATAGAGAATAAACCTATGTGTGAAATGGTGAGTGTCTTGGTTAAATAGATATGTGTGATCCCAAAATACTCACACAGCTCTTATTTTTGGTGAATTTCCCAAAGAAATCCCTGCTAGCTGATGCCAACTCCCCCAAACACCTGGGAACCCAGAAGGCTCCCAGTGCATCCCTGGTGCATCTGCCTTCCTCTTCTCTTTGGAGGAGAATGGACGTGGCCATGGACAAGAGAAGTTTTATAAGCCAAACACAGAGCCAACGGAGCTGGGACTGCTGCCTGGCTCAGACATCAATCAAATAAATAATCACTAAATGAAGAAAGCACTGCTGTTGCTGTCAAAACCAGAGGAATTTTTATCTTCAGTTTCACAGGAAACTGGATGGGCCCCTTAATCTTCCATACTTAGGGAGGGACAGGAGTGGGAAAATACAACTTCTGCTAAGGAAGAAAAAATTATGCAGATAATGTGTACTGTTTTTGTCAGGCTTTTAATTGCTGTTGCCAAAGAAATGTATACTCCTGGGTCAGGGATAGTGTAATGACAAGATGCAAACAGCTTGATTCATGTTTGTAGAGACACAGAGCCAAATTCATCCCTGGTGCAACTGGGCCAAAACGCAGAGATGGATTTGGCTTGTTATCTAGCTAGCAGTTCTGTGTTAACATGTTCTCCCAAGCTATTTTACAAACAACACCTAATTTAGTAAAAGAGAAAGTTTAGGAAATGTTTTTTCATGATTTACGGCTACTTGCCTGCCAGTTGTTCGAGCAAGACTCCACCAGTCTGTTCCTCTTTGCATTTTTATTTGCTAAAAGAAATGCTCTGGCTTTGGGATTTCAAATGTGCCTCAGCAAGCTTTTAAATCAACAGCAGTAATGCCTCCACCCTTCATTATCACTTATTCCTATGTCTTTTTTTACAAGACAACATTTCTAAAATAATCAGCAATTATTAAATTCCCATTTCCAATATCACACTGACTGCGCAATACTTCCACTACCAGTCTGCTGCATAAATTATCGCTGTAGATCACGGTTACAATTTTAAAGCAAGGGGCTGGATTAAAATGCTTATAAAGGTGTCTTGTGCTGGAAGTGTTTCCTCAGTCCCAGCTCACTCATATGCTCTTCCTGCACAATGAAGATCAGTGGGAGCTTTGCCATAGTGCGGGATCACGTACATCAGTCCAAGCTGTGATCATGGGATCAGCTCCAGGTGCCTGGGTCTGCACAGGCCCCTCCTCGACTTCAGCAGAGTCCTGAGCAGGATTCAGTGCTTGTTTGTGATTTCAGTGCCTCAGTGATGCACCCCTGCTGGGTGTCAGCACTCAGTGCCTCTTCCTTTGTTACACCAAGTGGGAAAATGGGAGCACCTTGCTTGCAAAGACAAGGAGCTTGGGAACGCTTGGGTTTCAGATCAGGGCAGGTCTATGCCAGCTAGGTTAAAGAGCTCAGATCTCTATGTACCTCCCCGGGTTTACATGAAGCTTTTCCTCCCCTAGCAGAGTTTCCAACAGATTTTTCCAGGAGAGCAAATCTGACATCAGTTCCTCCTGAATTTCCAGCAGAAATGGGGAGAAAAGCTGGGCTTCTCCAAAACCAGAATGCGTTTTCAGAGGAAATACATTCTCCAAGAAACCTCTAACGTAAATCTCATGAAGGAAACAGAAATGTTCCAAGGTTTGCAATACAAAACTGGAAATGATATCATTCTAATCCAACTTTTTTTGATTTTTGGGTTTACGAAAGCCCCAAATATGCCTGTAGAGGATATCTCCAGTTAGCTGTTACTAGACTGGATTATTGCAACTCAGTGATGCTGAGTATTGATATGGAAACTGTCAGGGTGGCTAAATCTTTTTCTAAAATGCCAAAGAGGAAGCAAGCTGAGGAAGAAGAGAGGGAGTGGTACAAACAGATCTTTGATAAGAAGAGGTTTTAGTTGTGGAATGAACTTGCAGTGCAGTTAAGGGAGAGCTTGGATGCTATCTTTAGGAGCCAGGAAGCAGGAAAGATTAATCTTAATCTTCCAAAAGGCCTTGCTATCCCAGCAGAAAATGACAGATGCTGTTGGAAACTTGACATTCTTCACTCTAATTGTCACCAAAAATGTTCACAATGTTCTTGTGAAAGTTGCAACTGGAAGCAAAATGGAAAAAAATGATAAAGTAATCAACATATAAAAAAATAAGCTGAAGACTCTAAGAAGTTCATCTGCTCCATATTTTATGTGATGGATGCCTGAGCAGTACAGAACCTGATGGAAAATCCTGAAAGATGGGTGCAATTCCCCACCAGCACACTGCAGAACTACAGCACAGTTGATGTTTTACACGGTTCAAGAAATTGGAATGTCATAGAATCCTAGAATCATAGAACACCAGGTTGGAAAGGAGCTCAAAGATCATCTCATCCAACCTCTCTTGGCAAAAGCATGATCTAGATGGCCCAGGACCCTATCCAGTTTAATCTTATAAGTGTCAATGTTGAGGAATCCACCACTTCACTGGGGCCATGATTTCAGTGGCTGATTGTTTTCACTATGAAGTTTTTCTCTTGGGTCCAACTGGAATCTTTCCAGGAATAACTTGTACCCATTACCCCTCATCTTTTCTGTGTGACTCCTTGTAAAAAGGGAGTCTCTGTACCCACTTCTTTGTAGACACTCTTTAAATACTGGAACACGGTGATAAGGTCTTTCCTAAGCCTTCTTCTCTGAAGGCTGAACAAACCTAGGTCTCTCAGCCTTTCCTCACATGACAGGCTTCCCAGTCCTTGGATCATCTCTGTGGCCCCTCTCTGGACCCTCGCTAGCCTGCCCATACCTCTTTTTGGCACAGGGACCAAAACAAAACATAGAATTCCAGGTGTGGCCTGACAAGTGCTGAGTAGAGTGAGATGATGGCTTTTTCCTCTCTGCTGGTGATGCCCTTGGTGATGCAGCCCAGCATCCCATTCTTTCTTGGCTGCAGCAGCACAGAGCTCACTCATCCCGAGCCTGTTGCCCACCAGGACCCCCAGGTCCCTTCCCACAGAGCTGCTCCCCAGCTGGGCTGCTCCCAGCCTGTGCTGCACTCCTGGATTGTGTTTTCCCAGGTTCAAGACCTTACATTTCTCCTTGTTGAACTTCACAAGGTTCTTGTCAGCACACCCTTCAGCCTATCCAGGTCTTCCTGCAGGGTGGTTCTCCCTTCTGAAGGGTCCCATTCCCCACTCATTTTGGTATTGGCAAATTTTATCAGGGTACACTTGATCCCATCATCCAGGTCAGGGATTTGTGGCTAATTTGTCCTTCACAAATGTCTGCTGTTATTTTTTGTCTGTATAACCCTAATGCTGTGTATTTTTAACCTACTGTTTCCTGTTATCTGTTGCACAGGAATGCTGGAAAGGCTCAGGTTTAAATAATTTGGAATGCCCTGGAGAGATCTTATTTTGTTGGCTTTGTTTCCAGTTTCAAGTAGCTGTTACATTTTGTAGACATATAAAACCACATTAAAAAAAAATAAAAACTCCAAGATCAAATTAGGCTGGTCCTGGGCAAACTTAACAAAGTTTGTCTATTTCCTGTCAGACACACAGACTATTCTGCTCAGGAATTCGTGCCTTTCAGTCCACATTTAATTCCATTTGCTGCCTGATTTCTATTTATAATGCACAAAGCAATATTATTTGCCAGTAACACTTTAAACAATGCCAGCAATACACTGCAATGCGAGCAGCATGGGAAAGAGGAGAAGGCTTTCCTAAATAAGTTACCCGACTAAATTTCTGTCTCGTTTGAATGGTCAGGGAACCACAGGAATGAACTATAGGTGTTCAAGGTTTGCACTGGAGCCTGACAATTCTGTGTTAATAAGGGGCTGGCGAATAAAGGTTCTGTTAACCACGTGGTGGCCAGAGGGGAAGGTCCCTTCAGAAGGAACCTTGTTTACCTCAGGTTTTGTCATTCTTGTGATCTGTGATTTTCTTTATTCTGTGTACACATTCAAAACAAACTCTTGCAAGCTAAGCACAGACCTAAATCACAGGCACAAACCAAACCACTGAACCTTATGCTTCTTTTTCCTCCCTCCATCCCTCTGACATCTCCATCTATTATTGTACCTCTGTGCATGTGTCTTTGCCAGATCTTTGCAGAGACATTCATTTTCTTCTCACAGTTTTCCTTTCCGTTTGGAGTATGTCACTCTGTCTGCTTTCATGTTTCCTCTCACTGTTTGAGCATCCAAACTGTTGTTGAGTGTCTCACAGGGTTACACAGATAAAAGCAAAGTTCTTGAGCCCTTGAGCTTATGACTGAACGTCTGTGTCTTCAGGTGATCTCACCTCAAGCGGATTCTTCAAGCACATCAATTCTTTCCCCATGGGGAGTTCAATTTCAGGTGTGGTGGTCAGCAGTCCAAGATGAACAAAACATGGAACAGTTGAATCTCTGATGTTGGTCTCAAGTATATCATTCTGTCAATTAAACTACACTACAGCCCACACAACCACCTAAATACCATGTAGGAGGTGCAGTATTGCCAGACAGCAGGTACAAACCAAAGGAGAGAGTTCACCACACTGTTTTGTTGAGGTATGGGATGCTTGGGCTGCCAGCAGTTTACATGAGTTCATTAATGAAAAAATTCATAAAAATCACTGAAATTACTGAAGGCTGCTAAAACATAAAGACACCATCTGTGGCTCAGCACATCCCATATGTTGTTGAGGACTGGGAAACCACTGTAGTTTCATTCTGTTCCTACATACCTTCACTGCTGGGCCTTGTGGAAGACATAAAATAGAAAATAACCAAGATGAGACGAGTCTCACCTTCAATGATACTTAAACTAAACACAAACTTCATTAAAGAAAAACAATTCATGCTCCACATCCTCAGAAATGGTGAGGTTAAACCAGTAGCATTTACACAGCCTGAGCGTCCATCTCTGACTTTGCTGCTTCATCAGGTTTGCTGTTCAATAAAATCACAGTAATTCGGAGCAGAGGCACAGTCCAAAGGAATCAGCTCTTAGCCAGGAAATCCCTCCAGTGCCAAGAGCATGAATCTCCCAGCCCACGCAGAGGTTTGCATTCCTGCAGCACATGGGGCCCATTAACGCCCCTCACAGCCCTCAGGAACAGCAGTGCTGGAGCAGCCCTGCTCCAGTGTCCTTCAGCTCCTACATCTGCTCTGATTGCCCCTGGTCCCTTGGGCGCTATTTAGGATTTTTTAAGTATTCCAGAAAAAACCTAAGTGGATCTTCTGCACTGCCCCAGAGCCCGTGCCAGGTGCTGCAGCAGGGGCTGGTAGCTCTCTTACTTGGCTGGCTTTGAGGACAGTCATGGTGCTGAATTCCTGAGCAGTGCCAGCAAACCCTGTAATTTTGCCTCATTATGTTCTAATGAAGCAGAATGAGACAGAGCTTCAATTTAGTGGTGTTCTTTTCCAACAAGGCTGAGAAATGTCATCTATCACTGAGCAGTGAAGCTCAGAGGACTCAGCCAAATTCTCAAGACTCCTCCTGTTCAGATCAGTTCTTTAGAAGCAAGAGGCTCTTACCACACACACACACACACAAAAAACTTTCCAAGCTCCTCATGCCTTTCACCAAAGCTTTTCACTGCCATATTTACAAGTAGGTCAGGATTAGTTTGCTGCATCAGTGGGGGAAAGTGCTGTGGTACCTGGTCCTGGTTGTGGACTAGAACTTATGAATCTAAGACAGGTCATTCATGATGAAGGACCTGCATCAGCAGCTCTGTGAGAGACAGGTCTCACTGCCTGCCTTGGCCTCATCTCTAAGCTCAGCTGCGTTGCAGCTTGGAAAGGGAAGTGGGAGCCCGGCATAGAGCCACAGACAGCTCTTCACACAGCTTCACTACCAGCTTTCCTTCCACTGAAGCTGGCCAGGGCTATTTGCTGGGGGCTAGACCAGCTGGTTTCTTCTCACGTGACTACAGTCTTTAAGAGGGAAATGGGTTGTAAAATATGAGCACTATTTTCTCGCATGGAGAAAAATAATGCCTGTGTGTATGCCCTTACTGGAAAAAGGAAGCAGATATGGCCCCCAGCATACTCATGGAGCATCTTGACCCATCTGGACTAACCCTGCCTGAATTTCAAAGTTATTTATAGTTATTAACAGACATTTGAAAAAGAAACAACACCAGCAAGCCTTTTTTTGGCTTTGCCTCAATAAGGTGGGATGCATAGTGTGATGCATGATGTGTTCGGGACTTGAGAAGTTTTATACCATTTTCAGCCTAAAGGGAGGCCTGACTTCGGCCTGTCTAATTGAAAACCCAGCTGTGAACCTCAGTTTTACTAAGTCCTGTGGGTGCTGAGGCAGTCAGACAGACTTCCTAAAACTTCAAATGAAGACACTGAGGAGTCATTGGTAGCCTCGCAGGCTGGGCATGCACTGGAGATGTGAGAACTCAGAGTCAATTAGGCAAAGCAGGATTTGACCTTGGCCCACTCATCTTAAGAAAATGCTCTAAATTCAGAATTCTTGCTATTCTGAGGTAGGACAAGCTGATTATCATGTGGTTTTGATTTTCGCAGGAATGCTATTGTTGTTGAAACTGGTGTGAAAATTCCCACAGAAACCCCTCAGATAAGGTGTATCAGGGTTTTTCCTTTGTTTTCTAGCAAAAATCCATCTCACTGAAAATTTCCCAGTCTTGTCTAAGCAGTATCCTTATAATCTGCATGCATGGACACATAATTGCAGGTGCATTTTGTTTTCCAGAACTGGGCACAAAGGAACCAGTGCCTACAGTTTTGCTAAGCCCTGTGAGAGGCACAAATTATCCTCCCCTGTAACTGAGGACAGAAAATCACACCCAGAGTAATTTGCAGGTACAAAAGAAGAAAATATTTCAGAAAGGAAGAAAAAAGTCAAGGCCCTGTCGCATAGCAGGGATCTGTGTCTGTTGGGTTCAAATGCATATTCAGAGTGTGAAAGGGCACAGAAGAGTGAAAGGGGAAGGCGCGGGTGAGAAAGAGAAGTATCTTCAAGCAATTTAAAGCTGTATCAGGAAAGCAGGAAAGCAAGCTGAGGAGGTAAAAGACACTGTGGAGGGCTATGAGATACTTAATAAACTCCTTACCCTTGACATCTGCTACTGACCAAAGAGATGGGTACAGCTATATGGGTACAGCTCAGCTATAAGACAAGAATGTCTTACAACTGAGTCTACAGAAATTATATCAGATTTACTGCCTTTTTGAGGTTCTTTTATTTTACTAATAAAAGCAGTAAAATTCTTCTAATTCCACCACTTTTAATTCATGGCACTTACGATGTTGGGAAGCCCAGCTCTTCTGTGACTGGGAAAGAATCCACATACTAGTTCAAGCCCATGAGAAGAGACGTGGGATCTGATGTGAACTGTCCCAACCAAAACCTAGGTGGGCAAATCTGTGACAGTGCCATAGAATCACAGAAAGGCCTGGGAGGCCTGATTGCTTCCCTGGTGCTGTCATGTCCCCAGGCAGAGCACCCTTGGCAGCAGTGCTTCAGCTCTTGGATGCCCCCAAGAAGCAGCTCTTGTGTTGCTGTACTTGTTATAGTATTGAGGGATGCATGGATAACTTTGTTCTTTAACCCACCAACTTTGGGAACAGGCACACCTCAGTCATATCCCTGCTCAGCTTCCTTTTCTCCAAACTGCAGCGGAGTTTCAGCCTTTTCTGTCTCCCTTTGTGAGGCAACTGCTCCCTTGACTTTTCCTGCCTTCCTCTGCACCTTCTCCAGCTCCACCAGGTCCCCACCTCTTTGATACATCAAAGCTGAGATGAATTCTGCTGGATTTGTCCTGCAGAGCCCTCTGACTCATGTGACAAAGTGACACTGTGCAAATTATGAGTCACACAACCCTGGCTGACAGAATTTGAAGACCAAGAATTATCTCTAACTCATAACATATTGTATATCAATTATTCCAAAATTAATAAATGTTTCCTCATTTGTTTATTTTAATTTCTGCAATCTGTTCATGAATGCTTTGTGAACATAAATGGTACAAAACCCAGGGAACAAATTGTGCATGGAATTATCTGCTGAGCTCCCTTTGCCATGAGTTTCTTGCCCTCGTTTTAGTTAAATTCTCACTCTAATTTCTTGCACATTCCTTGTTTTTAATCACAACCTTGTGAGAATACCCTGGAAATACCTTGCTTGCGTGTTCCTAACAAAACAAATCAACTTGCAGCTGGGTTTAAGTACAATTGATGAGAAAAGCATTTCATTGTTTCATCTAACTACCCCCTTCTCCTTGTTTCCTTCCACCGTGAACTGTCTAGTTAGCAGATTATTTCCTACAGCAGAAAAAAGTCATCACGCCTTTGGTAAGACTCCAGCTCTGCTAGGAAAAGCTGTTCTGCTGATGGACTGAATGCTTCTAGCTCCACCCTTTTCTTCTGTCCTTTCTTGCCATCACCTCAACACATTCCCATGATCCCAGGCACCCAAGTGGATTTGCAGACCCAAGTCCTGTATCCTGTAGTCAGACATAGAGCTGTACCAGGGGATTACAGTATCCAGTAATTTAGGTACTGGCTTACTAAGGAACTTGGCTGGAACTGTTGTGTCATTTATGAAATGTGATAATCTCCTAACCCAAATGTACAATTTATTAATGATGGTTGAGGTGGGAGGAGATAAACTGATCATATAGATATTCATGCTCTAGAGCCATGAATGATCTAAAATATCAGAAGCACTGAAATTGTCTGTTTCTATAGATCTAAATAGCTCAGGATTGTTTTAATCAGGTTATGTATTTAGTTAAATGAGCATGAGATGGATTTAAGTAGTCCCTGAATAATAAGATTAACAAAGGAGATGGATTGAAACCAGAACCAGAACCATTTGTCTAAAATTTACCAGCCAGGGACTTTTGATTGTATCCCTGTCATTCCCACTCTGGATTTTGCACACAAAAATCTGGCATATGCTGTCATGTGCAAACAGGGCTTCAGGTTCAGTGCTCGGACTGGTAAAATCATGTTTGTATGCAAGATGTGGCAGGTCCTTGGAGAGCTGGTGACACATGCTAAGCTTCAGCTGGCTCCCTCTGATCCCTTGATCTCAGCAGTCTCTGAAATGAAATGTGCCACAGGGAAAACTTCTGCCAGCCTTTTTCTGTTCACTTAATTGTTAACAAAATGTGTGTCTCCACTTTGGATGCTGTGAGGCCAGGACAATGACAGTGGACAAAACCAGGGGACCATGAGTAAGCACTGATGAGCTTCCCTCTCCCAAATTCATTATGTTAACACATACATAAACTAGAAAAAAACATTATTTTTCCATTCTGTTTCTTTCTGGGAATGAACATACGGAAAAACACCACTTATCATAGGAGATGAATGAAATATCCCTCCACTGCCATTAAGTCCAGGGAGCACAGACAATGAGAGACACACAGGGGAGGACTTGGTGTTACAGGCAATGGAAATGCCATTTATCCAGGCTTTAATGCATGGGAACCTCCCATAAGGAAGAACAAACAGAATCACCCACACTACAGAATCTGCCCAGGATCACCAAAAGTCTAACATCAATTTTTCTAGGAGAATTGGTATTTCCAAAAGAAGATTTTTTTTCCTTCAGAAACAGGTTTTTAGATGAAATGGAAATACTTGTTAAAAGTTTTAGGAAGGTGTGTGGGTTTTGGTTAATACATGAACAAACTCTGAAAAAATGTTTGATTTTAAATGGAAACATAATTGTTTTCAAGTATTTGCTTAAATATTTTGCAAGAAAACCAGAAATTATGTCTGAACAGCTCCTTTTATCAGACCAGAGTCAGGCTGAGTACTGTATGTGTACCAATAAAGACAAATTTGCAACTCAGTATAACTCCTCTCAGAGGAGTTTATACAAACTCCTGCCAAAACCCACCCTGTAACTATGTCCATCCAAGTGGTGCACTTTCCCCTTATGATTTCTGCAGCTCAAGGACATTTAGTCTGAGTAAGGACTAAATGTTTTCTGCAAGGCCATGATGGTGAGTGAACACACTGGGAAAACTCCACTCTTCTCTACAGCCAGGGTCCTCAGGGCTGTATTTTTGTAAAGATTGATTTCTTATGTTTTCTAACCACCCTTTATTTCCACAGGACACTGAAGTGAATTATTTCACTTCTATGCTTCCAGGAAAAGCCAGCAGGAAGCTCTTTGTTTCCTTTTCTTCCTCCTTTGTGCTAAGGGGATTTATTTAATACAGCTGGGAGGTCAGGCCCCCAGAGGTCTATTTGGACGTAATTCTACAACTGCCTTGCATTATAAAAGAATGCAAATGCAATATGTATTGACTCTATGGGTCACAGTGGCACATCTTGTTTGGGGAAATATTGAAGTTATCTGTAAGCACATAAATAAGGGAGTCCACTGAAGTATGTTGTATTTACAGGATGCCTCTGCCTTAGTTAATAGCACAGAAGAAACAGCTGATCAAAACCAGAATACAAATGGTACAAATTTGAGGGGATTACAAGGAGATAATTCAGATTTAAATCCTTTGATAAAAGGGGCCACAATTTAGCAAGATGAGTCCTGTAGCCATGTAAATGAGAGCAGAGCTTTTTATTGGACCTATTTGTTTCGGTAATTGTTTGTAGTGGGGCAGCCTCACTCATCATTCAGCCTTTCATCTTTTCTTAAAAAACACTCTGTAGCTTTTTTTGAAGTGAAATTAATGGTTTGATGAATCCTGCTAGAAACTAAAGCAGGATTACACCTCCAGAACTGCAATAAAGGATACTGGATACTTAGGGAGAGGTGAAACCTCACCTTGACTAACTTGTAATTCGGACAATTTTTTTCCAGTCAGCCAGGAATTGTGGACCTACCTAAAATTAAGAATCTCTTGCTGAGTTTGAGGGGGCTTGGGTTAAACAATACTACCGAGATTCAACACCAGAAAAGCCTATAGGAGTTCACCTCCATTGATTGTAGGATAATGTTTCCTGTAAGAAGAATTGTACTAAGTGAGAGTGATTAACATTTACAAAAAAAAATTTAGTAATCAGTGCAGAATGAGATTATTGAGCTTCGCAATTTCTTGCCAAAAGATACTGCCAGAGTCTCACGAATTTAAGAGTCACATGAATTTAGGGGGAGGCTGGACAGGTCCAAGGGAAAAAAGATCAGTGGAGGGCTATATCTAGAAATCTGCATCTATTTGTAGAAATTAGTAGAAATCTGCAGTCAGATCAGGAAGCTGTGGATGTCTAGAGACTGTGATTGGAGTGTCACATATGTTTGCCCTTGTAGTACTCCTTGGGAATTTACTTCTGTAAATGGGTCATGACAGATTTTTAACCTGGACAGTGCAGCCACTCTAACAGACTTTTTATGTCTTTACACGATGATTGATCAGGAGGAAGTGCGAGAAAGGTTCCCGAGAGGACCCTGTGAGGCCTGTCCTGGGACAGGCAGTGCTTCCTTGGGTTGGCAATGCAGGCTGGGGAAGGATGTTCTGTAGTCCCACCATGTGTAGTCCCACCACGCCCTCGGATGAGTGCTCCTCTTTCCATCATCTGACATCCCAATCTAGCTTGGCACAAATTAATGATCTAGCAAACAGCTCACATAAATGACAGCAGCAATGAGACAGATTGTTGATTTCCCACTAGAGATGTCAAAATTCACTCTGTATTTGGAGCTGGGTGAACAATAAAGTTCTCTTAGACGAAAGGAAATGCTGTGGAATAAACATAATCTGGGACTTTAACACATAATTAGAATAAGTCATTAATGTTACATTGAGTCAAGCTGCCACATAACCTTGGTGTGGGTTCACAGATTCCATTAATTTCATTCCTAGATGCACATTTTCCCCTGGATGAAATAAATTCTTCTGTTTCTTCCCATTTTTCCTGGTGAAAATACAAAGCTTTAAATGAAAGTCACCCATCTAATAGTGCTCAAACATAGTTTTTATATTTGCATGAAATCAACATGCAGTGTAAAGCTTTTTCCAGAGAAAGGACTCTCACATAAGGCGAGGTTCAAGGCAGGCCGAAGCTCAGGCAGGACCTGCAAAGCTGGACTTGGGTGCTGTGATGTGTGTGGAAGACCACAGAAAGTGACAGCAGTTGTCTCAGTTACTGGAACTTGGAGCAGGTACTGATCCAGCAGGAGCACTAACAGGCTCCTTTACTCACCCTTATTCAGTACAATAGGATGTCTCTACAAATGAGATATTTTTGTTGATGGAGTTACAAGATGGACTAACTCATCTCCATTAGCACTGATATGTTGAACTCATCCAGCAATCCAGAACATAATTTATCTGTCTAACACAAAAAAAAAAAGATAAGAGAAGCTTGTCCCTTTTCCATTTGCTCTCTCACATTCATCGATATAAATTAAATGCCTTTCCTGTATTTCAGCATGGCCATGGAAGCATCTCCAAAGGGTTTCTGTGGCAGACTGGGGAGCCTAAAGTGACTTACCCAATACCTTTCCTAAAGTTGTCACCTGAATTGTCATACACGTGGTTCTAGAAGTTAGAAATACTTACAAGTAGTTCTACTGACAGGTGGAACTTTCAAACTGATTTTTAGAACTGATTGTAGTGAAATAACAGCCAACATTAACAGGAGTGGGGATATGTTTTGCTTTGGAAACTACATGAAAAACAGAAGGAGACTGGCCTGAAAATGCTAGCTTCGCTCTTGAGTAGTCATGTTTACCTTATGTAGCAATAGTTTATTTCATTTCATGTTCACTGGGGAAGCCACTTCTTGACTTGTACTCTCCAATAATTGAGGAGACGTGCAGGATTAGATCAGGATTTATAATGAGGGGAGAGCAGCCCTGAGGCAGATGCTCTTAAGCAGAGCTATAATTTACTGGCAACCTTATCTAAGATATGGTCAGTCAATAAGAAAGCCTCAGAGGACTTCTGGGTAGCCACAGCATCAATCAACCTGCTGATTTCTTCATAAGGAATAGCAGCTGGTTACTAAACCACAGGGAGCAGACAATAAAAATGAAGAGTTAGGGACAGAATAATGATTTATTTCAAGTGGGAAACCAGGAAAAAAGTTTGAAACCTATTTCAGTTAATTGCTTGCTTTGCTGTCATTACTCCATTATTATTTGTAGCAGAATTGGTGACAAGAGACTCAGCTGAAATTCTAAACTGATTAAGCTGAAATGGACCTATTGTGCTCACACTGTGCCTTCACTACACACTGCTGAAGGCTCTGGTACAGTGTTCCCCCTATTTTCTTTCTTGAATGTACACAATACACTCTCACACAACCCAGCTTCTCAGCCACGGCTGGAAGTGCAGGCTATGCCTCTGCCTTCCCCTGGGATTCTATCCCATTTACACTGTCTCTTCAGCTTCTTCCCACAGTTCTCCCCATGTGTCTAGAGGACCAAGACCAGAACTCCCATGATGAGTGACTCACTGAGAAAGAATCAGAGAGACTTTGAACTTATTTCAGCACAACTTCCCCAGGAAGAATGACCCCAGAAATCCCAACTGCATGCACGACCAGATATAATCCAGGCAGAATTTCACCGTGTGACTGACTAAGATGGGCCTGAGCCAGCCAGAGATGCCATGTGATGATCAGAGACCCAGTTCTGGGGTGGGCACACACTCCAGCGTGCAACCTGCCTGTTACTGGGACAGTGAGAACCCAGAGTTCTGACTCCTGTTCCCAGAACTGCTACTAGCCCAGTGTGTTGGCTTGGAAGTCTCTGTCAACCCTATAACTTCTCTAAATCATCTGCCATCCTGTGGCTTTTTCTGTTTTTCTAGGAAATTACTGAAAACCAGAGCAGCTTGGCTATATTAAGGATTTATAGGTGCTCAGCAACTGTTGTGGTAAACTGGGCTAATCTGCCTGTGCAAGGGGATTTGCATACATCCAAAACTATTTGGGCATGTACCCACCGGGTCTGCAGAGCTTGCACAGAAGGTCTGAGATATTGAGCTTGCTCAACTCTCTCTGCTTGGCACAGCACAACCCATGTTCATGGATTTCTGCATAGGAAATCCCACATAGAAATATAGAGAACTCAACACCTAGAGATTCAACTTTCTGCTTAAGATATCAAAGGCCAGCAGGTGGGTTTTTTTTTTCTTTTTTAAACTTTATTTTTAGGCACTATGATCTCTAATTCTCCTATTAACTTCAGCTAGGGTTTACAGTTGAAATCTTTTTCATTTCTAAATTAAACATGATTATATATTCTGGTGATGGGCACGCTGCAAACACCGTGGTGATTGATATCTTACAGTGTTGGCTACTAGGAGGAAAATTAACTCTATCCCAGCCAAAACCAGGACAAGCTGTTAGGTTTAAACAGCACTTTGAGATCCTGTGATGGAAGATGCTGTAGAGTCTTGATCCCTGTGCATGATCCTCTGCAAGTGTGTACATGGCCCATTGAAACTCTCCAGAGTGCAACCATTACTGCACAAAAGACAGAAATAAAGCTACTTGTCCCTTGCGATTTGCATGTACTTTATGGTTTAGAGCACAGAAAATATCTGCCCATCTTTCCTTTCATGGAGGAAAGAGAATTTGATTATTTCTTGTAGTGGGAAATATGAGATTGTCTGCTCCCACTGCTGTAGGGCCACCCCAAGTACAGACTGCTCACAGCTTGTCACACTGGGTAAATAAACCAGCTTGGGAATGGAAACATTTGCCCAGCCTGCACAACAGTCCAGTTGTATCCTGGCTGGAGGTGAGGACAGACCTCCTCAGAGGCTTTGTCTCACATTTTTCTGGGTCTCCAGCTATTACAGCTGTATTTTCACAGACTTTCCTGTGTCTTCCCTGGGAAGACAGCTGAGCATATCTTTTTAGGCCCAGTTGAAGCAAAGTTCCTTGTGATCTCCACAGGAGCAGGAGCCTTCATCAGGCTTTCTTGCTTCATCTCATCTAAGAGGCAGGCAGAAATACAGGCTCAGTCTAAACTAACCTGAGGGCTGTGGCAATTTTAGCAACTGCTTAATTAGCTGAATGAGGCTTTCTGTGTCAGGCCTCGCTCTAGAGAAGTCAAATGGCAAGGAATTCTAGTGTCATTACTTGCAGCACCTCAAGGCTTTGACCGTACAGAGGATGCCAGTGACACGTTGTTAAGTCTGTTAAAATGTTCTGCATTACAACTCTGAGCTCACCTGTAAATGTATGTTTGAGGATCTGATTTCCCCAGAAAAGTGCTATGGGATGCTAGGCACTGTGTATCTGTATTATACACAGGATGTGCATCCTTTCCACAGATCCTGTGTCCTTCTTGGTGCCTGCTTGCCGATTCCAGTGCCAGGGGTACAGTTCGTGTTACTAGAATAATGTAAGTTCACTACAATGACATGAGAAGGCAAACAATGGCACATAAAAAATGGCAAGATTAAGGGAGAAGGTGGCCAGAAAACCACAATCCAAGCATATCTATAATTTTCTGACCCAATCTTGTGAGACCTTGAGGTTCTAGAGGTCAATACCTAATTTTGTCTGAAGATGAACCTTGCTTAGTGTCTTCCATCTGCAAGTTCAAACTGTGTCAGCAAGGAAGTCACAGTTATCTTCTGTTCTACTGGACCAGAACCTGAGGCAAAGTGACTTACTTCAGGTTGCCCAGCGAGTCAGTAGTGGAAGCAATATGAGAAGCTGGGTCTTAAGTCCTAGCAGAGGGAGTGCAGAACAGCTCTTCAGAAGCCAGACTACAGGCAGGGATAAAATCAGTCTCCAAAAGAGTGATCAAATGAAACTCTGCTGTTGGAAGGTAAATTAAATCCCCTTTTTTTCTGCAGCCTGGGGAACAAGCATGTTTTGGATCCAACTGTGTGACATTAATCACAATATGGAATATTTGAGCCAAAGGTCAGCCACAGGGGGGCAACTATTAACATATGGGATTTATCTGTCTACTTCTTCCATAAAGATGCAGCATGCTGGATAATTAAACTTCTGAGTGCCAGCGTGGAGTGTAGACTGGTTTTTTCCACTGCTCTTTGTGATTCGATCCAGAACCATTTCCTTTCACTGTATGCTCAGAAGGGGAGGAAGCAAAGGTGGCATCCTGATCTTCATTATTAATACACAGGAAAACTTGGAGGAAATCCCTTTTATGCCCCTGGCTTTGTGTAAAGAAAACCCTGCAAGCTCCAAAGTCATATTGTTCAGTTCCTATATATATAGTCATACATATATGTGCATAGCAGATGTTTCTTCAAATACTTAACTGATGTTTCTGCAGAATTATGGCATGGAAAAACATTCATAGCAACCTGCATTCCAGTTGATTTACTTCTATTAAATTAAAAATCTAGGAAAAAAATTACATTTAAAGTGGCTACAGGGGAATAAAGAAAACCACAGTCTCCTGTAATTCAAGTCAGTGCTTCCCTACATTATATGGAATAAAAATCCTGGTGTACAGGCAGCACTCAACTCCTGTTTGCAGAGGGGAGCAGGCAATGGGGAGGCATTTTGCCACTCTGAGTGAAGGAATCACACAAAGCTGAAGAAATTCTGAGAAAGTCGTCTAGCTAAAGCTGGTCAGGTGCTGCCTTGTACAACCAGCAGAAGCACTTCCAAAGCAATGAATCCAGTTCTAATACAGACGTCTAGGGTAGGAGGCACAAATCTCTCTCTGAGGGTACCTACCTGTAACCCAGCCTTCATGACCTGCTTAGACGAGACGTCTACTTGCAGACAGCTAAAACTGAGCAAGGGGAATCCCACAGCAGCTGACTCCACTCGTGTCTGCCCCTGTAAAATACTCCTCTGTTTCTGCTACAGTAAAATTGTTCTTACTATTATTTAAGGTTATAATGTGGTAACACTCAAAGGCCAGGTATGGTGCAGGCACAGCACACAATGCAATTCCCTGCCTCACAAAGAGGGATTTAAATTAAAGGATGATTTTGCTTTTAATTCTGCAGTTTGACTAAAAAGAAATACAAACACCAACAGGCAATTAAAATACATAATACTTGATTAATGAGATACCAAAATGCCAAAGTACATACTACATATGTCCCATGAGAATCATATGATAGAATGTCTATGCACTTTTGCCTATAATATTAATAAGAAAGGAATTTTTCTATGTTAAGTATTTCCAGTGAATCATTCTGTCTAAAGTGCAGCCAGTTTATTAATTTTTTTTTATTCCAATACACTGCTTTTCATTTAAAATAAAATGGTAATGTTTTACATTTATATATTGCTTTTCATCTAGAAAGATCCCTGAGGCTTTTTCGAGTGCTTTCCAGAGTTTCAGTACCTACAGTGCTGGGGGGAGAAGGCTTGACATGAGTAATATGCAGTTGTGGCCAGATTTCTTCATCACATGAGCCACAGACTGTAATTTTCACGTGATCAAAAGGCAAGAGGCACATACGATGTGGTTAAAGAAGGAATAGGAATTCCAGGAATCTGAGTGGCTCACAGATGGGAGACAACGCTGACCACTCGTGTTCCTCTCTTAGGGGCTGCAGCTGAGCTGGACTGACTCATTCCCCTGCCAGGGGTCTGAGGTACCAGGCAGCTGTTGCACCAAAACCAGGCAACGTGATGACTTAAGTTGTACTTTAAATTGCTCGTAGATGTTTGACTCAGAGCTATCATTTGATCGCTGTCTTTTATGAAGCACTGAGTGAGGAATTAGGACAACAGGATAACAGGTTGATCTCAGCCAGTGCTGGTCTTCAGGTGTGTCCTTGGTGTCCTTTCAGCTTTCTGCCCCTCACAAATCTTCCCCTTTCTCGCTTATGTCCAGCAATATTTTCCAGGTCTGGATACAGCCATGGTAGCTTAGGGGTTGCACAGCATTACAGTAATTTCACAAAGCACGAGAGAATTCTCTCTGTGTGTGGACTTTGCTAAATCTGCACCTGCCAACAATGCTGCATAACCAGACACTTAAACTGAATGTAACTCTGGAACAAAGCACCGTGGAAAGTGCCTGTGCTCCTTTGACAAGCCATGGCAAGAGACCCAGAGATTTTTTGTAATTTTGCTTCAGAAAAGTGTTACATTCCATTTAAAGGTGTGGATTTGCAGTATCTGCTGGGAAGACCATATATATCACAAGAAAATATCTGTCTGAACTGAGGAAGGGTTGGGAAAAACTGATGTAAAGTGTCAGAGCAGGGTCAACTGCCTGTGTAGTGTCTAAGGCAACAGAGATAAAAACTTGATCAGGGCTACTACAAAGTGTCTTTTCCAATACAAATGGTTAATGCTTGCATACAGCAATGATATGGAGAGGTCTGTAAGGTCAAGAATGCAAAAGATACGGAAATTCAGCATTCTGCTGGCCTTGCAGTTAATTTTATGCCATTGCTGTTTGCAGTTTTCTGGCCATAAACTATTTCCCCCTCCCGTGCTTCAGATGGAGGGTTGCTCACAGACCAGGGAACTAATCAATATTTATACTGCCTCATTCATCCAAGAACATAATTTTACCACATTTATTTAGGAAAAAAAAATCAATTTTTATGAGGTTTTTCTCCATACAGTGTCCATAAGCACCACATACAGAACAACCATATCGCACTACACTCTTGTTAAGGAAAGAGTGCTGGGCAATGAGGCTGCCCATTGCCAGGGCTGACACTGCGAACATGGACAACACAAATGGCTGTCCAACCTGGCATGTCACAAGAGACTTTTGGAGGAGCATTGAGTATTTTTTAACATTTCATCTGTTCACAGGACAGCTCTGATTGTGTATGTTGGTGCTTGGCAGCAAGCTTGAATTGAACCAGATGTGACAACGGCCACTGGTGCCCTAGAATTCATCTATTTCCTAGGTTTCATCCCGGCTGCCGTTTATTCCTAGTGGAAGAACAGCTGCACACGAAGACCTGAACAGTCTTTTAGTACATACCAGCACTCCGGATTTCAGCCCTGCCTCACAGAAAACTTGCTTCTCCCAACTCACTCGCTGCCCTTCCCATCCTGGGGCAGTGGGTTATTTAGGATAAATTCGGCGGAAATAGCACCATCTACTGAGCACCCATTCTTCCTGCTGGGACCTCGGAGGCTGGGAGTTTTGCAGGGGAAGGGTCCGTCTTCG
>VYXC01007878.1:532385-700869 GCA_013397175.1 Platysteira castanea
CGGACACTCCGGCGGCACCGGGCGCGCGGGCAGCGGCCGCTCCTCCCGTCCCTCCTCGGCTCCTCCTGCCCTCGTCCCCCGCGCTGCCGGGCGGACAGAGCCGCCCCCGCTGAGGTAGGTTCTCTCTCTGTTCCGCACACAAAGGCGCTGGCGCGGAGGGACGGGATATCCCAGCCCGGGGGCGCCCAGGGACGGCGGCTCCCGGGGAGGAGAGGGGGTAGCGGCGGGTCCTGGCTTGGGGGGGCACCCGGGCCTTCTTTTCTGAAGGGAAAACCGNTCTGTAAGGTCAAGAATGCAAAAGATACGGAAATTCAGCATTCTGCTGGCCTTGCAGTTAATTTTATGCCATTGCTGTTTGCAGTTTTCTGGCCATAAACTATTTCCCCCTCCCGTGCTTCAGATGGAGGGTTGCTCACAGACCAGGGAACTAATCAATATTTATACTGCCTCATTCATCCAAGAACATAATTTTACCACATTTATTTAGGAAAAAAAAATCAATTTTTATGAGGTTTTTCTCCATACGGTGTCCATAAGCACCACATACAGAACAACCATATCGCACTACACTCTTGTAAAGGAAAGAGTGCTGGGCAATGAGGCTGCCCATTGCCAGGGCTGACACTGCGAACATGGACAACACAAATGGCTGTCCAACCTGGCATGTCACAAGAGACTTTTGGAGGAGCATTGAGTATTTTTTAACATTTCATCTGTTCACAGGACAGCTCTGATTGTGTATGTTGGTGCTTGGCAGCAAGCTTGAATTGAACCAGATGTGACAACGGCCACTGGTGCCCTAGAATTCATCTATTTCCTAGGTTTCATCCCGGCTGCCGTTTATTCCTAGTGGAAGAACAGCTGCACACGAAGACCTGAACAGTCTTTTAGTACATACCAGCACTCCGGATTTCAGCCCTGCCTCACAGAAAACTTGCTTCTCCCAACTCACTCGCTGCCCTTCCCATCCTGGGGCAGTGGGTTATTTAGGATAAATTCGGCGGAAATAGCACCATCTACTGAGCACCCATTCTTCCTGCTGGGACCTCGGAGGCTGGGAGTTTTGCAGGGGAAGGGTCCGTCTTCGCAGCCCAGGGGATGCCGAATGCTCAGCTCCTCACATTACTGAGCTCCCCAGATCAGGCTGAAGCTTTCCATCCCTCAGATGGCTCAAGCCGCTGTGCTGTGATTCATGTCATCTGTTTTGAAGAAACGCAAAATAATCCCAGTGATAAATACACAAAAGACATCTATTTAATCCCAGTGTGTACCCCAGTGTGTAAACACACATTTCATCCCCAAATGTCTTTCTTTGTTTGGGTTCATTCCCAAAGTCTGTGCACACTATGCCGTGTCCCATGTTCTCGTTCATGTCCCCATCGTGTAGTGCTCACTCGGAGAGATTTTGGGTGCATTGAACACGTTTTGGCTGGCTGACCGTGACCTCTTAGCCTCTGACTTGGATGGGGATTTTAATTCCGACAGAATTAAGTGGGAATGTCCACAGGGACAGGGCTCCGGGACACGGTAAGGAACCATTCGGGAAAGTTAAAGGCGGGCACAGTTGGGATTTTCTTCCATGGAGAGAGAGGGGGCTCCCGCAGGTGAGCGGGGCCGCTGAGGGGCCCCACGGCCCCGGCTGGAGTTTGAGACCCACCCGTGGGGGGCCCACGCGCGTGGTTCCTCCGGGGGCGGGACGGCGGTGAGCCCGTGGAGCCCGGCCCAGGCCGTCACACAGGCCTCGTTTTTCCCCCGTTTCCCTCGGGATTTCCCCCCAGCCATCCCCGCCACCTCGGATTTTTCCACGCCTGACAACAAAGGAGGCGGCGGGGCGGCCGCGGCCGNCACGGGGAGTTCGTCGTGGCTCTGCATAAATTAAGGGGGGAGCAAGCAGAAGGGTGCCCGGGGTGTGCGGGGCTCCAGCGGTGCTGCCGGTCCCGCCGCTCCCTGCGGGTGTCCCCGGCTCGCCGGGGCCATGGAGCCGGTGGGTGTTCGGTATGTCCGTGGGGGGTTCGGCGCGTTCTTGGGGACAGCTTTGGCCCTTTGGTAACTCTTGCAGCCGTGGGAGCACCCCCATAGTCCCGCGGGGTCCGTGGGTGCAGGCTGGCAGGACTGGGAGAGTGGGTAGTGGTGGATCGGTAGAGGAGTCGGAAAAGCAAATAAAAATGATAAATATTTTATTTCCTATACCTGGTGCCCTATAAAATGAGCATTCAGAGAAGCTGAACTTCTGGTGTGGGCAGTGATGTCTCCTTACAGATCTTTAAAACAAGTAGAAGCTGGGAGCGGGACAAGCTTCGAGGCTTCTCCACTGCTCCCACCTGCGTCTGTCAAAGTTTTCCTCAAGGACCCCGAGAATCCAAATGTCCAGGTTTTCCTATGCATTGGGTTGAAAGGCTGCGCAGCTGGCCAGGGAAACTGCATGGATAAACGTGTTTTGGGGGTGCATAAGGGGAAGGAGTGCAGTGCAGGAGCTCTGTGTGCCTGAACTACTTGTTTGCTTCACCAATTGAATTTTTTCATAGCTTAATGAGTTCTGGCAGAAATCGATACTGTGCAAATGTGGTGTATGGCCGTGGCTGGCGTTGGAGCAGAGTCTGGCCCTGTAAGTCCAGGGCATGCTTGTGGCAAACTCAAAAGAGTGGCAGGAACATGTGAACTTGTGGGATTTCGTTGAGAATTCGCATGGTCAAACAAAAATGCAACAAAAGGAGGAAAAGATGCTTCTGTGTGAGCATAGTGTGGTCTCAGTGTATAGTTTGTGGTGGGAGTATTGTTGAGTAACTCTGGCAGTGGAGCTGCTCAGCGTTGTTATACGTCTGTGTATGCACTGAATCCTGTAGCACCAGTCAGGACATTTAACTTTCACTGACTTGGCAGAGAAGTGTGGAAGGACGTTGCTGAAAATGAGAATGATTGCTTGTGGATCTGGTAGACAATTTGGGAGGCATTTAAAATGTCTTTAATTTCCTTGTGATATGAACAGGACAGTGGCAATCTGTTGCTTTGTGGATGGATGTTTTCCTAGCAATATATGGACAGACAGTGTGTTCTGTGAATGTGATGGCTGCTGGTTTGGTGTCAGCGATATTTGCTCAGGGACAATAAACAACCGTTTGCTGAGCTTTATTATAAAGAACCAGAAATGCCCCATATCTCCTGAAACAAAGGCTTTATTGTCTTAATGCAACTGTGGGCCAATTTCATGCTTGGTGTGGTTCCACTGGTGATGGTGGAGTTTTGCCAGGGATGATTTTGGCAGGTGAAATGTCACTTCTGTGTCCATAATGCTCAAGAGTAGTGTCGCTATATTGTCTTCACCACTTGAGTATTGTTAATTAAAATGGCATGCTGATGCTTCCCAAAAGTTAGGAGTGGGAGAATTGTCTCATCAGGTCCTCACAGTACTTTTCCGCTTGCTTCCTCCTTTCTGCTTCATATCTCATATCCCTTAATTTACTCTCTTCCTTCTTTTTCAGTCTTAGCATCTTTTTTCTCTCTTCAAAATGAAGAAGTTTCTTTGAAATCCAGTTCACCTCCGAGCATTTAAAGGTTTTGAGACTGTGTTGAACCCTGCACCACCCCTGCACAACTGGGTAAGTGAGGAGCTGTGTGGCAGCTGCAGTTGGGAGATCATTCTCACACATGTTCTCCTTCACAATCTGATTTGTGTAGTGGCTCTGGTCAGTGCGTTTGCTGAAGTGGCAGATTGTTTGTCAGAGTCATGCAGTGGAACAGCCTGGCTTAAGAGAGAGTCATAGACTGCGCTGGGGGCGGAGGAGTCACCCATTTTTTACACACAGCCCATACTCAGGACATTGAGAAGCAATTGGTTTGAGAACACTTCTTCATGACATCAGTAAGGACAGGGAAATTACCTAAAAACTGGAGCAGAATGAAAAAAATGGGGAAAGAGAGAAGGAAATAATCATGTTTGCTAGCTGTGGGAAGAAAAGTGGAACTGTTTAACCAGTAATTGGCTCTAACAGATCTTTGGCTCTATCAAAGTTTCAAAGAAAATATTTTATTGAATAAAGCTATGTTATCTTTGTACGCGGTTAGCAGTATTAAATACATGTGGCCAATTCTTAATCTGTTCTGGGACTGTGGTAGTTGTAAACAGAGCCAGTTTCAGTGCTCAGCTTCTGCCGAGCTGTTTTGTATCTGACATCTCTCTGCTGTACAACTTTGGATCTATTTGCATCTCATAAGAACACAAAAAGAGCATGTTTGCCACAGCTCAGGGCTGATATTGTTCTGACACAGTATCAAAGAGCAAGATACATGCTCTGTCTCACTGTGAAGGGGAAGAAAATGTGCTTAATGCTTCTTCAACCCAGTTATTAGTCTAAAGTTTGTTCTGGTTTGGCCAGACCTGGTGTGTTTTTGACTGTCAGTGAAGTATGGTTTGCAGCACAACATAATATAGCAAAGAGCCTCCAAGTCTTCTGTATTTACTTAAAAAGCATGTAAGTAATGGTTTTGATGTTTCATTTTGACATAAGACAGTGGAAGTATTCAGCTGTGGAAAGAGAACTGTTCACATGCTAACCTGAACATAAAGCTGCAAATTTGACAGGAAAAATGTTTTTTTAGGAGAAAGATAAATTATCTGTTTAGAACTACATTTATCAGTGATACTTCTACTTCCATGTTTTGCATGCTTTTGCCAGGCTTATCTTTGTGAATGCTTCATTTATATTAATCCTTCTAAAACCACGCTGAAGTGGAAAGGTACCGCATCTTCCCATTGTGGAGAAGACACCTTCCCCTTGTAGACGGGGAATAAAAGCACAAGCAAGAAAATGAGTTGCCTGTGACCACACAAGAACTGTGTAGTGGTGCAAGAACTTGAATTTGTGAGTCCTGAGCTGTGGGCAAGTGTTGAAGTGAAAGTACTGCTCCTGCCAGAAGGAGTGGGAGAAGAGGCACAGCCCAGAAGGCACAATGTGAAAACTGGTTGGGTTACCCAGCTGTGATGCACTCAGTGGTCTGTTCTTCCATCACCACCATGCATGTTGGTCTTTGTTAGACCGTGGAAAACAGAAGGGTTTTGTAGTGATAAGTACTTAAACAAAGATACTCGTCATACACAGGAGAGAAGAAAAAGAAAGGGACATTTTTCTTCTCCTTTCTATACCTGCCTTCAAATAGTGGGTGCTGCTTTTACAGATGGGTCTCTGGCTGAATCTTTGGGGAGGTCCTTCATCTGTCGCACTGTACACTTGTGTGTGAGCAGGTGCAAGCAGAAGGGCAGAGGAGCCTTTGCAGAGCCAGGCGGGTCATGGTAAGACCAGGACTGCCATTCTGTGACCCCTGGGTCACAGAAGCTGGGTGAGGTGTTATGGGTGCGGATCCCCACCCTGAGAGACCAGGCTTGTGGGTTTGGTTTTTTTTAAAGTGGTTTCTAAAGGGGTGGCTGCTCTTCCTTGTGCTATGCATACTCACGTAGCTGCTCTTCTCACCTGGCTGCTCTTCTGCTTTGGGATGTTGGTGTGAATAGCTATGGGTGTTGCATGACAGCAGGGAGTGGCCTGTGGCAATTCTGTGGCAGAAATCTTACAGGGTTATATGAGCAGGGAGCACTGGTATTGCAAAAAAAGGAAGGATGTGGTATTTTCGTCCCTTTTCTATGTAAGTCAAAGCACTGGATGTTACCTGCTACCTCTGTGCTCTGTCACTTTGGGAAAACTGAAGTAATGCTTTTCCTTACAGCGCTGTGGTTGGTGCTTGACAGTTACAATTGTGAAGTCAGTCCTGTTTGTAACTTTGGTTTCAAAACATCTTTTGTGCTGACAGCCTACTTCTTGTGCTTAGGCCAGTCCTGTAAGTTCTGTGCAGTCAAGGGTGGGACTCTCATGGGTGGGAGAGCAGTGTTTGTAACTGTGTCTACAAAAGATGAAGTCTCAAAGATTTTGGAGCGTTTGTGTGCAGTGCTGTCTGCTGGTCTGTATCATGTATTAAATTAAGTTCTGAAATCAGTATTTCCTCCACTGGTTTAGCCTGGGTGTGTAGCTGAAAGGGCAGGTTTTGTGGTGACTTGGTGCAGTTTCCTTGTAGCATAGATGTAGTTTGCAGTGGAGTTTGAGTCTTTAGCAGGTCATCAGCTTGCTTAGGTGGGACAAGGATCCCAGTTTTATGATGTCAGCAAGGAGCACAAATGCAATAACCTTTGCCTTGTTTAGCTTTATTTATCCTAGAAGCAAAACTCTTGGATTTGCTTACATTTTTAAAATATCTTTGACAATGTGAAGGCAGAAGGCTGCCTTTTGTGCACATGCATGCTCCTCTTCAAAGAAAGAAATAGTGCAGTCATTTAGGAACTGTGGGACAGATCCCTTTCATTTAGATAAGCTCAATTTCTTTATTTTTACGTTTATATTGCAATTTTTGGCAGCATGTGTGCTTTCAGGATGAACTGTAAAACCTCTGTGCTGTCCTTTAGCAAATCTCAGCCGTTTACATTTACAGCCTCTCTGTGTGAGCTGCATTACAGTCCTGTAGAGAGCTTGTGATGACAAAGCGTGAAAAGTGCTGCTGCTATGAGGGGTATTTTAATATCCCGGAGAGCAGCCTTGCTGCTTGTTGTGGTGGGATGGGTCTTATTTTTTACCTTGTACTGGGGACTGACTTACCTTTCTTGTAAGCTGGAGACCTGAAACCCAGGAATGCTTCTGAAGGAGAAACTGCCCTCGTGTTTGGCGTCATTTGAAGCAGTCCCTCGGCTTTGTAGTCTAGTATATTTATTGCAGGGGAAACTAAGTCTTGAAAATGTTATTGTGTAGAGGGGAACTGTTTTGGAGCTGCTTTTCCTTACTTGAATATCAAGAGTTCTTCTGTGCCCCTTGAAGGATGTCCAGTCCACCATGCTTGTGCCCACTGGTGCTAACTAACCCAGTCAGCAGTATCTGCCCTGAAGGGAAGGCAAACGCTGCCCATCAAAGGTATTTCAATAGTCATGGCATTCAGTGGGTTGTCGAGAGGAGGATGATGATGGCAATAGAACAATTCCTTTCATTCCTTGCCTGTGCAGTGAGTGGGCATTTGTCAGACCTCATGTACATACATAGGCTTTTTTTTTGTTCTGGTGCTAATAATAAATAGAGTTCACAGCTCCGAGTAGCCGGGACGATGTGATGAGAAGTGGGTCAAGACCATTCGTGTGTGCATAACTGCATTCCTAATCTAGGCCAGTGCCTGTGCTGTATGCTTCTAAACAAGCTGAAAGATTTCAGGAGAGCTAGAGTTTATGCTGTCAGCTGGGTGAAATGCACCTCTAGCTGAGTGGAGCACTTAAGGACAGGGCTCAGAGTGAATGGTCTGGAGTAGCTTTGCATGTTAGAAGCACCATAGAGGTACAGCTTTACTGTTTAGTACCTCTGAAGAGTGAGGAGTTTAAGTCAAAGTAAACTTTCTTCTTCCTGGCAGAATGATTAGCTGAGCAGCCCTTCAAACATGTACACTGCTCTGCTATTTCACTGAAATATGTCTTTGCTACCTCAGTTTCCTCTGAAGTGTCACTGAGGATAAAGACAGCTTGCTGAGTGTCACATGGCATTGCTGCCATGTCCTTCAGACTTGCTGCAATGGTTGAACTCCTTGGTGCCCTTCAAGGAAGAGTGGGTGCTTGGCCTCACCCTGAGATGCAGTTTGGGGCTTGGATGCTGGTAGAAGAGGAAAGCCAGTTTTTATCTGAAGCCACTGGGATTTGTGGAGTTTATTTTTGGAGAGAATAGGGAGGAGGAGTTTCATTGGGTTATGATTTCTTCCATGGTTCTATGGTTGGGTTTGGTTTTTTTCATCCTAGGGCTTTTTGAGGTTACTTGTCCGTGAAGGAGATCTATGACATATAAGGCAAGCTGTAATACACTTGTTTAACTTTCATAATACCTGGCACATCAGTGCTGCTCCCTGAAGACAGTATGTCAGCAATTCATAACCCAGTTCAGGGGAGAATGGAGGAAAGGATACGGAGAGAATCATGGTATTTTGGGGATTTTCATTGGCTGGAAGGTGATGGTTTGGTATTTCTAAAAGTAAACCAATCATTTCTTCCAAGCCTCAAGTACATTTGAGGCCATCCCTGTCTAATGTGCAGAAGCAAACAAGTGCTGGGGGTTGTACCCAGCATGTTGGGGTGTGGGCAGTGGCTTTGCCACACGAAGAGATGACCTTTGGAAGGTGAGCATGGCTTGCCTTGGCACTGTCCCACCATTCTCCCGTGTCCTTTGTCGCCATGAGCAGTGCAGTGACACAGTATCTGATCAGAAGTGCTCAGGCACAGGGAGTCTGGTGTGTTCTGGAAGGGAGCCCTGGCTATGAAAGGGTTGTCCTGTGAGTGGTTTGTTACCAAAGATGGCAGCTGTGGGAGCCGGTGGCTCTCCAAAGGCAATGTTAGCCTGCCCATTACTCTTCATTTATCTGTTTGTTCTTTCAAGTACAAGAAGGCTGAGCAGGTCATAAAGTTCTTACACAAAATATGACCAAACGTATCCTTCCAAGAAAATACCTTGAAAGCAAGCTTTAGAATTCACAAAAATTAATGTCTCTGAAGAGCAGAAAGCATTTATCTCTTGGTGTGAAACTAAATCCTGTTGAAAAGATTTTAAAAAATATTTTTCTGAAATACAGCAACTAGAAAGCCAGCCTTGAAGCTTGTAATGAAGACTGGAGTTTGTGAATATCTGTGCCTGTCAGTCTTAGGTGGAGGATTTAGTTTCAAAGGCCAAAGCACGAGTTACAGATGCCATTTTATCAAAAATCTCTCTTGGGGAAGCTCCAATCTGAGTTCTTGGGCCTGTCTTGCTTTGTCTGCAGGTAATAACTGATTCAACTGGCCATAAAGAGGGCGAGGTTAGAGGCATCACCTGGCCATGTTATATGCTACATCCTTTTCCTAATTGGGCAAAAGTGCTGTACCTTCAAAGTTTCCTCTGTAAATCTAATTTACTGAATGTGCAATGACTGGTTTGGTTTTGGTTTGTTGGTTGGGGTTTTTTCAGTGTAGTATGTAAGCAAAATGAAATAAATTTCTTTGCTTGAGGATTTGAGGACAGGTTAGCACATGAAGTTAGAAAATAAGTGTGCCAACCATTATTTTGTTTTCCAGTGGCCTGAGGGCCCTTCCCACTTATCACTGTTGTAAAGAGACAGTCTCTGCCCTGAAGAACTTAAAGTTTAAGTAAGGGTGTGTGGATGGATATTAGAGACACAAAAAGGTGAAGCATGTTGGTGTGAGGGTTGAAGTGGAAAAATTTTTGTTGCACTGAATGCAGCTGCTTTGATGGAGAGACAGATTTTTACTTAAACTTTCAGTGTAGCATTATGTATCTGTATAAAGCTGCTTCATTGCGCTGCAGCTAGTTAGGGCCTACTTTTTCTCTATAGAAGCACTAAAAAAGCATCTCCTCAACCTAAGTACCTATTTCCAGGTAATTAATAGGATTAACAGATCCAAGACAATGTGTTCTTTAGCTAAATGTAATCCATTTGCCAGCTTCAGCCAAAAATATTGCAGGGAGGAGAAACAGTGGTCTATATAGTAAATTCAATTTTCAAAGAAAGCAGGGCTTAATACAAGTTAGACCAGTGCTTTTTTTTAGAAGGTTTTCAGAACTGGTGTCACTTTAATTGTGTAATTTTAGAGCAGATGACTCTAAAACTGGGGGCCAGCTCAAAATGCAGTCAGGGGTCAGTCAGGTCAGCCATACTGGGATACATTTTTAAAGGAACTGGGAAAAGAACTTCAGGTTGGGGAAGTATTTAAGTCCTGGGGGACTTCTTGTGTGTTGTGGCAGTGGGCCATATGGATACCTAAGTAGCTAAATTTTTTGCTCAAATTGTAATTCCTGTGTCTGTCTAGTCTCTTCCTAATCCACTGCCATGATTTCCTGTGGCTAAGTAGTTCTTCCTTCCCCCAAAGCTGTCCCAGTGTTGCTAGCACGGGATGACTGCAGGCAGCATCTGCCAGGGAGAGGCTCTAATTTCTGTGGTGCTGAGGTTGTGTGGGCTCAGTGTGTGATGTGTAACAGCTTTGCCCCAGAAGGATGCTCAGGTTTATATTGCTGTGCTAATTAAGGTCTCGGTATCTGGTGTACAAAAGTCTTAATTGCTGAAGCATCCTCAGATCAGCTTTCAGTAAAGTTGTTTTCCAAAGCATTTTAGTTTTTATTCCCCACCACAGAGTTATGAAAGAAAAAGGAGACTGGTTGCTGAAGAACAAGTGATGTCACCTGTTCTACTTTCCTGTGGATTTTTTTTGCATTGATGGAAGGCTTTGTTTTAATGCTTAATTCTTTTGACTGCCAGCATCTGGTGGCATACAGGGGGAGTGCTGTTCTGTGCACTGAAGGCAAGAGTTTATGAGCTTTAAAGTAGAGGTGGGTGTGGTTTCAGAGTTTATTCCATCCAACACTGACATTGAAGTAAAGAACCAAATTGGGCATGGCATGCATTGATAAAGTGGTACTTTGTTAAATGACTGCTCTAAAGGATTGTTTCAATCCCTTCCTCCCATTTTAGTAGATCTTAATCTCTTTATTGCAAGAAACATCAGCACTAGTAGAATCAAGAATTAAAGTTTGAGCCAGTGGTGAGTTCATTTATTCCTGTTTTATCTCTAATGACGGAGAAGCCTCAGCTGATTTCCTGCTCAGGTTTCATGCTTCACAAGGCTTGAGGTTCATCTTTATTTTCTCTCCAGAATCTCACTTTGGTTTAGGGTATTTTTTCTCCCAAGTAGGAAGTTAATTAATTGACTTGTAAAACAGGCACAGATGTAGTTAATTTACTTTGTAAGTGCAGATGTTTCGTGTGCAAGGAAGTCAGGCAAAGACTGGATTTAGAAAGGACCAGATTACAGACACCAATCAACAAAACACTGAATCTCACAGAAAACTTATTGCTGTAAAAGCAATGACATAAGGAGCTCTTACTCCTCTGTATTTTCCCGCAGGAAGAGGAATGGAAAAAAATTCTGTACTATAATATACAGTCATTCATATTCGTAAGATTAAGTGTCTCTATTATCAATGCACTCTTTCTTTCTTTTTTTTTAACTGTCATAGTTAGGATGCCATGAACTCAGCTCAGGGTAGCATGGTTTGCTACATGGGAGGCTTTTGAAATGTACTGTAGGAAATGGTCTCCTTGAGGAAGGAAAGGATAGGGAGTTCAACAAGCCATTTACAAAAATTACAACCATTCCAGTTAATGTGAGTAAACTGAGTAATTTTTGCGTAGAATTTTATAGAATGGTGTATTTGAAAAACTAACTGTGTCAGGGTAAACACATATTTCCAATATCTATTTAAAGTACATAAATATTTATTATTGTCCTTCTTTTACAGATTAAGAAACAAAGGCTGAATTGACTTGCCTAAAGCTATAACTAATTAATGCAAGGATAGAATGTGAACTTGGGACTTTGAACTAAGAGAACAACAAACAAGATGAAACATTGCAAATAGAAGCATAATGAAAAGATAATATAAACATTATATTTCAAGCATAAACTCACTACCCCAATATAGAAATCATCTTCCCATAAATGCCTTTAGGCAAGCAAGCAGCCTAAAAAACTGCTTCATACTGAAAACCGAATCTGTTTAGACCAGGTCATTTCTTTACTTGCGCATCCAGCATTACCCCCATTAAGCTTGTTGCTTCTGAGAAAATTCCTAAAGACAAACTGGAATTTAAATTAAATTTTCAAATAATTTGAGTTCATATGAAGATAACCAGGCAGCAAATTTACACTTCATCATGAAAAGCTGCATAAAAATTTATGCTTGAAATTTCCTTTACTTATCTCCTAGGATTGGTGTGAGTCAGCCAGAGCCCTGTACTAAATGTGGGAATGGAGCTGACTCAAAGACGAGTGATTGGCATCATGTTATGGGATGTCACCAACTGCAGCCTCATTAAATGTCACTTTTTCCTCTGTCTTGGTCAAATGTTAATTTTCATTGCAATTTTGGCTGAGCATAGCATAATTTTTTTGGGGGGGAAGTTCCCTGGATCGCAAGGGCCACCCAATAATTGCTATTTTTTAAATGGAAAGGACGGTGGATGTCCAAGCACAATTCTTACTTCTCTGAATTGCATGGTCTTGGGGTGGTAGCACACACCTGGTCACTGCACCACTCTGGTGTTTGTGCATTTTGGAAGAACAGTGTAGTCCTGTAACAGGGTTTGGGATTTCTCTCCTCCTTTTCTGGATATTAATTTGGAAGGAATTTTGGAAAGAATTCATTGCAGTATCTATTTATTGCAGTGTTTTCGGTCAGTGCCTTTGTGTCACTGGTGAAAATTGAGAGATAGGGAGTTTTTAGTGGCATTTCTGTATAACTTTAAGCAATTTCAGACTTCTGTAATGGTAATTTTTTGTTTCTAAATATGCTAAGTTAAAAGCAGAGCGAACATTTCCTCATTTTCTGGGCTTCTAAATGTCTCCCACACTGGATGTTGTTTGAATTGTGTTCCTTTGCCTGAACTGTCTTGTTTGTTCTGGTGTTTGTGATTCATTTGAATGTGCACTAGCCAGCACTTGAATAATGGAAAACCTAAAGTAAATATATGATAGTGACTGCTAGAGAATCAAAAGGTTCTACAGTGAGCGGTGGTGCTCTTTAGAACAATTTAAATATCTTTCTGTAAACAAAGTGTTGAATGAAGAGTGGTTGAATGGAAGTTGAAAAGCTTGAATCATTCAAGTTTGGGACATTGAAAGTCTAGACTAGATTTAAGTGTTATTACTTTAAAGCTCTTAGAAGGGACTAGAAGAGCATTCTGAGACGGGCTTTCTTTACCTTTGCCTGGGGTTTATAATGTAATCTAGGGTTTGGAGGATTAAACTGGGTTTATTCTCGTTGCAGCAGTTAGTTTCCTCCCATATATGGCAATTTTTTAAAGTTTAGTAGGGCTTTCTTTTTCCCTTAAAGTGAAAGATGCTTTAGATTGTAGATGCCAATTCTGTAATTAACAAACAACAGGAAATTTGTGAAATGACTGGAAGTGGTTCTTGAAAGATTCTGAAATTTTAATCGTGTTAATCACATTGATGGTGTGTTTTTCCTAATAGAAGAGGTATTTGTATTTTAAACTGGAATAATTTTGGCTTCTGAGGCTTTTTTTGTTTGTTTGTGGTAGGTTTTTTTGTTTTGTTTTGGGTTGGGTTTTTTGGGCTGTTTTTTTGGGTTTTGTGGGTTTTTTGTGTGTGTTTGGTTTTGGTTTTTTTCTGTAAATGTGCCCCAGAAGCCAGAACTGTCTTACAGGACACATCCTTTTTCTGAAAGAATGAGGCAGGTATGTACGATAGAGTTGATCCTTTCATCTTGTTTGACAAATTTTGAAAGAAAATGGGTCAGACTGTAATATTAGACTGTAAAGAAAGTGAAACATGAGGTAACTAAGGGAAAAAAAAAGGTATATCTGTTTGTACCGTGTGTATTTCTGCTACAGCCCAAAGCTGTACACTTTCTATCTGTGCTGCATGAGATAAGCTTGTGTGAATCTTTCACTCCGTCATCACAAACTTGACCTCTTCTGTGTGTTGTCATACAGTTCACATGTGGTCAGTGTGGGGATCCTCCAGTTTTGCCTTCCATAAACCTTGGTTTTGTTTTTCTGACAATTCATTTCCTGTTGATTCAAATTCTTTGTTTGGTTGTTGTTGTTTTTAACATTCTGCCAAAGGCTGTTACTTGCAGTTGTTGTCTGGCAGCACTGGACTGAAGCCTGTCAGAGCCTGGACTCCTGGCATCTTTCACTGCTCAGCCACCACTTTACATGAAGTTTATGGGAGTTTCATGGAGGCTTCAAACCCCTTAAAATTTGGCTGAACCTGGCCAAAAGTTATGGAGCAAGTTGCATGTGCACACTTACAAGAAATCTAAGAAGGTTGTTTAACTTAAATTTCTGACGTGGCCCTATATTTGCTTCTTGGTTATGGAACAATCTCCCTGGATGTGTTTTTGCGGCTTAGCTTTGTACGCAGGGAACTCCCTGTGGTGGCTCTGGTTTTGCTAGAGCCATACTGATTCCATTAAGATGTGGGCATCAGAATGGCATCCTAGAGTCGCCCTACTTCATGTGTAAATGCTTTACTACATGGTTGCTACCTCTTTAGAAAGGCCGTTGTGCAAGCAAACCACGCCAATTTCCTTCAGCATTAACTGGCAGTTTGTGGGTAGCAAGTGGGGAACAGCAGATAATGCTTTTGTTCTTGCTGACTTTCAGACTGATGAACCACATGAAATTCTGTAAAGCTGAAGGTGGGGAAAAAACCCAGTGTATTTCAGTCCTGTAATTTGGTTACAGCTGTAAAGGGTAATGTTCGTTTATCACTTCCTTCTAGAAGCTTTCTGTAACTGCATGAGCTGTTCCTGTAATTCAATGACATGTGCATCACAAAGGCTTGAAAATTGGAATGGATCGGAAACTCCTGTTATTTCAAATTATGTAGTTGTAAACTGGCTGCAGGCCTTTGGGTTGAAAGACTAAGCATTGATTTCAACATACTGCTGGGTTGTATCACAGAGAGATAAAAGTTGATTTTACATGAAGTGGAAACTGAGACATGCTAGTATGGAACTCAGTAAGCCCACGGTGAATATACGTTGGCTGCTTACAGATCATATCATAAAGCAATTTATTTGTATCAGTGGCCTGTCACATCATGTAGGATCAATCTTTGCTTAAATAGAGAATACTTATTAAGGAAAGCTACTGCAGACCTGAGCTTGCATTCTAGCTGTGATGTCTCTGTGGGCCAATAACCACATGTTTTATCTGGTTTTCTTCCCAGTGCATGAACATGCTTAGTGAGTAACACATGAAAACCAAATATAACAAGGATTGATGCATTTGGCCAACTTGCAGAATATAAGGATCTCATTATTTTTTCCCACTTCCTGCCTTTGTTTTTTTATTTGAAATATATCTGTTGAATTTCTCTTTAGCAAGCTAGGCAAGGTTCTTTCCCATTTAACCTGCAAATTAGTCTTTCTTTGGGTATGGCTATGTTGAGTGATGAATTTGGTTATTATTTATTTATTTTTGTGGTAGTTATTTTACTTGGCTCTTGCAGGAAGTTACGTAGTTATTTTTTCTTATTTTCTTTTGTTTGTACATCAAGGAAGGTGAGGGTCACATTCTACAGGGGAGAAAAAAAGAATGATATCAGAAATGTACCACTTACTACTATCAATAAAACTTTAATTAACTAAATGCTCTGTCTGGCTTCTTGCCCATGTAATATATAAAAATCAGAGAGATTCTCCTAACTCATTATTGCTAGTTAGCAGAAATACTTATGTTTCCATTTACAGTGAAGCCTGAAGAAGAACTGGCTGGCAAGTCTCAATATGCAAAGAAATCTTGGTTACTCAGGTTATACATTTGCCTACATTTGCATGTTTACATTGGCGTACTAAAGAGTCACCTTTATCAAGCCAATCCATATTTAAATCCATGCCTTCGTATATGCAAAGTATGAGTCCCATAGCAGGATTCCTGTTGATATTCTTGTAAGGTATGCCCAGAGTTTGAAGCATCACAGAATGGTTTGGGCTAGAAGGGACCTTAAAGATCATCTAGTTGCAACCCCCTTAGCATGGGCAGGAACACCTCTTGCTAGAGCAGGTTGCTCAGTGCCCCATCCAGTCTGGCCTTGAACACTTCCAGCTTGTCTGGATTTGCTGCAGTATGGAGGATGCCATCTGTGGAACTCCTGGGAGAGGAGAGCTCCTGTTGAGCAAAGCCTGTGCCTTGCCTCCTCCTGTACCATTAACCTGGTTTCTCTTGATGCAACGTCTCGCTGCAAGTGCTGTTCACCACTCAGTCGGGATTTAAACTGTCTGAGCAGGAATTGGGCAGCTGGGCTGCCACTGCATATGGCGACTCATCTTGCCTTCCCCAGGAGGAATGAACCTCCCTGCTCCAAATTTCTGTTCGGTTTTTAGTAATTCCCAACTTTTTCTGCTGGAGAATAGGAACAGCCTGCTCACTTCTCTAGAAGGGATCAAACCAGTATCCATTCTGCCTGCAAGTGGATGTCCTTTGGCTGCATTTACAGTCATGTGTAGTGAGGAGGAAAACAACTCTGACTGCCTTGCTTTACTTTTTATCCCTGAATCTTTTGGTGTTTGTCTCTAATCTTCAGGTTCAGACAATAAATGGGGTTTAACTGCGGATCCTAACACTGAGCTGATTACGTGCAGATCTGTGGATCAAACATTAAGCTGTCAGAAGGGAGACTTGCTGTACTGCCCAAGATGAAGTGGTGTCTTGTTAGATCCCCATCTGACAAACCATGCCACCGTGTCCTTCCAGAGCCCAGCAGTCCCTGGGTGCCATCCTGTGTGTACCATAGAGGGTAGAATGCAGGGGCAGCATCTGCACCATTGTAAGTGCAGCCCTGGCACCAGGCAGGAGCTGGGACTCCCGTCAGCTGCAGATTTGATGTGACTCTCCCCGAGTCACCCTCTTGTGGGCTGATGCTGTGGGATTGTGGGCCTCTCTTTCCAAAGGGTCACCTGCATCAGCTGCTGCAGGAGCTGGTGGGAATGTGCTCAGGTTGCCCTTGTGCAATGTAGGTGCTGGCAGACAGGGATGAACTCCAGGCAGCACTACCCACCACTGAGCCTCCCCCCAACAGCTCCTTGACTGCCCATTTCCCAAAAATTGCAGATGCTGTCAGAGAGTCTCCTGGCTCTTTTCTTGGCAGTGCTGTTGCAAGAAAGCATTTTTAGTAGCTGCTTTTCACCATCAAAATGATTATTCTGCCATGAATCAGAGCTGACTTAAATGCAGGTGAAGAACAGCTCCGTAAGGTCTCTGCCAGATCCCAAAAGCAGTTGAGCTTTCTGCCCATGAGATGTCCTGAGCTGCCTTACATCATCTCCAGGTCCCAGAGCTGGGTTTGCCACAGCTGATAGCAGCCTCTCCTGACAGCCTGCAAAGGGTGGGGGAAAGGAAGCATCATCCTGAAATCCCGCTCCCTACAAACGGAAATAATGATGGTAAGCATGATTATCTCTTGAGAGCCAGGGCTTCCCAGGGTTGCTCCTTGGGGCATAGGAAAACTCATCATTTTGTTCCAGCCCATTTTTTTCATTCCCTGGTTCACCATTCATGTAAGATTCCTTTTAAGTGTAGTTTACGTTTGCAGCTTTAAAAATGTGGGAAAGGCTCTGTCATGAAAGGCTGTAATACAGTGCAAGTAACTATTTCAGAGCTGGCCTTGCATTGCCTCTTGCCCTCTCATCTGTCGTCAGCTCCCTCCTGCGTTTTGTGAAGTTTTTGCTTCACTGCTGACAGTGTCACAGCAAAAAGTGAGCTCATACAGAGCTCAAATTACTGTTGAACCGGTTCAGATCTGTTTAATGGAAACCTTCTTTCTCCAAACACTTTGGTGCTCCTTTTACTTAAGTCATAAAACTTCTTCTGTTTGAACTTTAGGAAAACAAACCCCAAACCCTTTCTGTGCTAGTTACAAAACACTTTGATCCCTTTCCCTGGTTTTGTTTCGCATTATTTACTGAACTCCTGCTGGAGTAGCGTCTTGGGGTAAAAAGACACTGCTTCTTAGCTGAACAATTTAAATTTTTCATCAAGGGAGATGTATAACCAAACTCTTTGTGAAAGGAGTTAGTCATCCATTCTAGCTCCAGCTCCAAGTAGGAAGTGTGGATCATTTCAAAACCCAGGAGAATTTGGACATGATAATGGTAGGTATGTATGCCATAGTACTTCATCAGCTGTAGACATAAAGGAAAACTTCTGACTGGTTCTGGCAAAAGCTGCCATAAATGTATGACTTTGGGGGTATGTATGTGCATCTGAGCTCGTGAGACAAGGATGAATTTTTGCATGTTACGCTGAGTGGTGGTGTGTGAGCATCAACCCATATTTACAAGACTCTGTGGGAAGTGTCTTTTCCGTTTCGAAAATTTTTTTCCTGAGGCAGAGATGTGCCAGGATCTATTGTTGACCTTGTTAAGTATATTCTATCTCTCCTTTTGTGTTCTAGTTTTGCTTTTTGAGTTTTTGTGCTATTGGCTAATCTGTTAGTGATGCTTAAGTTTAAGGGGATCTCAGTTGCACAGTCATTCATCTGAAGAAAAAAATAAACTGTATTTACTTCTGAGTTTTTTCTCTGAACTCTTTATGGTGCTTTTGTTTTTTTTGAGATGGGTGACACTAAGTTATTATGGCAGGGTATGGACAGCTTTTAAAAATTATCAGTCTTGCATTTATGCAGGAAAACCTTTGCTATCTTCTGCATTCAGAATTTTAGCAAACCCACTATCACTGCAGAATCATTTGGGTGTGGATTGTCTCCGCTTACTGTGTTTGACATTCACAAGGATCTGTATGTGTCTAAAATCATTTAATGAGAAGCAGTAAGATATTTTAGCCCTGCAGACTTGTTTCTTTGTAAGCATTCAGCAAACATTACTGATATCAATGGTTTCCTGTGTTTTATTAGCACAGCAGTTTCAGCTGGTCCTGTAATCTCACATTTCTTTTTATAACTATTTTATAAGGAGAAGGACCCAGTCAAACCAGTTCAGGTTTCTCTGTCGCAGTGCTCTAATACTTGCTTGCATTGTAACAAGTCTGTCTTAGCTGTCTGTCTGCTGTGCTTCCCAAGCCTCTGCCGTGTCTCCCTGGCACACCTGCACTTGTGCCAAAAACTCTGCAGTCACTTAGACAGCTGTGTCTTTTTGACCAGCTTTGCTTCCTTGTATCCAAATGTTTACAAAAAAGTGCACAATCCGATGTTTGCTTGGTATTTTTGAGCCAACACAGGCTGATATTACAAGGTGGTTCCACCTGTCTGTGCAGGACTGCTGTAGGCACTGAAACCTCCCAAGCCAGAGCTGTGGGTCCCTCACATCCTGGGGACAGACCAGGGCTGGTGCAGGGACAGAGAAAAGAGAGTGCAGTGGAAGAGTGGGTGGCAGCTGCTGCAGGGTTAGGACAGCTTGTGCTATCTGATATAGGGAGCCAGGTGGTTTCTGTTGTTGCCAGTAAGGGTGAGGATAAAAGGCAGGAAAGAGGGGGCTGTCCTATACCTGCATCCATTGCTCCAGGGCAGGCAGCTTGGCTGTAGCAAGAAGAAGAGGAAGACTTTAGCTCTTGGGGCCTTGTGCCTCAAATATTTGTTTTCTGCTTCTCCAGAGCAGAAAAATGCAGGTGAGGAGTGCTTGAAGGCTTTCTTCAAGACCTAAGGCTGAGGTGACTCTGATTCTGCTCTGGGTACCTGGTGAGTGGTGAAGCTGTGCTGCTGTGGTCTTCTCTGCTCTGCTGCTGAACTCGTGGCTCCAGGAGGTGCATGGGAGCACCCACTACATTTGTGCCTTTGTCTCCATACAGGAATCCTGCCATTATTGTGATACAGGACTGAGGTCAGGGGATGATTCTTTAGGTTCTTGGTTGGGGTGATAAGGTTTAAGTGCTCACTGTAAATTCAGGATGGGCAAAAACCTGTTGTAGGGTGGAATAGCTTGGTTTGTCCATGTTAGGACAAATTCCAACTATTTTGTTGAATGTATAAATGGAGGAAGGTCTTTAGGATTGTGCAGGTCAAAACATTAATTTTAACTGGACTAGAAATATATAAAAGTAATGGTGAAAAATCCTATTTGTAAATTAGTTTTAAATAAATGTGAAGTTTAGCCATAATGAAATAATATAGTCTAGCAGCCTTCCTTATCCACCTTGTTCTAAGCACCTTCAGGCTTCCCCCTTTATGACCTGTTGAAATTTACTGGTTAAGAGGTCAGAAGCAGGGTTTTTTTTTTAGAAACAAGCAAAATGTCTCAGTAATCCTTCAGAGGTACTTTCTTGATTTTTATTACATTCAAGGAAGTAATCAATTAGCTATTTCAATTCAATAAATAGTTATTCTAAAGCTGAGAAAGTGATGAAAAGTCAGGAATGTGACTAAGACAGAAAAAGACAGTTCTAGTAGTTCTAAAATCTGGAATCAAGACCAAAAATAATCAATTTGTGAACTTGAGATAATAATTACTTTTATAAATTTTATCTATAAACAAGATGTCTGTTCCACTTTGTGCCCATCCTGCTTCAGGGGGTTTTATCTAAGTAAATAAAATCAGTTTCGCTTTGATGGTTTTATGAACCTACTTTGCCTTCACTTACCTCTCTTAATGCAACGTTGATAGAATATCAGCTGAAAGAGTGTTCATTTAGAGCATTAGAACTGAGTCATTTGCCATGTGCAATAAAGAATTTGGGTGTGTGTTATATGTGACTAATTAGTGGTGCAGTTTATCTGCCTCTTCAGCAAACAAAAGGCTCATGTTACAGCAACCCTTCTGCAGAGAATAACAATCAAGATTCCTGCTTAAATAATTCTCATTTTTTAGCATCTGCTCATTTCTAGAATACAAATCAACACCAGTGCGTTCTCCTCTGATGTGTTTTGTTTGAATCCTTTTTAGCTGAAGAGAAAAATGGAGGCATGGCATTATTTTGAGCCTGCATGTGCTTTGCTCTTGATGTAAAACAGTCAAACCCACAGACTGCAAGCTTTCGATACGCAGATGTTGCCCATGGCTATGCAAGAAGATATTTAGATGTGCAGATCATGAAGAAAATTTGTGGTCTTTTAAGGAAAGATTACACTGGGTAAAAATGAGTTTGAAAATTGAAGCTTGCTATGATTTCTTTCTTAAATCTAATAGATGCCTGGCTAAAGGGAATTACTCATAAGAAGGAAGTCATAAAACTGGTTTGAATTTGATTTCAAAGGCAAGGGTTATGTTGGTCATTTAAAGCCTTGGATTTCTCACCACCACCAGAATAAATAAACAGCAATCTAACACAAGGTTCTGGCAAAGTATGGTCTGCTATGTAAAGGGCCTTTTGCAAGTTAAAACTGGGTGTCTTGGAATCATATTTAGCAGCTGTGGCTTTTACTGGAGTAGTACACGGGAGATGGTTTGTTCTCACCAGCATGGGATGCTTGGACATCCTGCTGAAATGGAGCCATTGTTTTATTTATGCATGTTTTGACTTGGCCTTCAACTCCGAGTTGGAGAATGTAGGTCAGCTGCACCAGTGAGGCTCTGGGTTCTGAGAGAAGATTGCGAGTCCTGTCCCAGTGCCTCTTTCCAGTACCCTTTGGGCTTCATTAACAGTCTGCTTCCTGGCTCCCTTCGGCACAGAGACTATTAGCCATCTGACACTCGTTTGCCCAGGGGCAGCATGTTTGCTCAGTAAATGAAGGAAATGGGTACTGAGTGTGTTACATCTTCCCAAAGCTATTACAATTTCCCTACCACCACCATCTTTACTCTTAGTCTGAATATTTGATATCAACAAAATCACAGTAGACTAAATACCATTTTCAATTCCAACTGGATGTGATTGCTTCCAGGATACTGCCAGGCAGTATCTGAAGACACTTCTATCTGAATACAAAACCTGGCTGATGGGAAAAGGAAGAAGAGACTGCTAATGAGATTATGAAGTAAAATATTGGCAAACAACATTCTCTCTCATGGAGACTGGGGAAGGAGGAGAACAATTGATGCAAAATGAATAGAGACTTTTTTTTACATATTAATTATGGATTAAAATTTGTAGTTTAAGCAGTGGGATTTAATTTCTTAGCAGAATCAGGGTTTTATACCTAAAGTCTGTGGAATAGACTGCATTTGAGATAAATATGCAAAACATAATTATTACAAGGATTTAAACCAGAAGTGGGAAGGGGTAGAAGTAGGAAGCAACTCTCTTTAAGGCTCTGAGACTAGGACTTGTGTATTCAGTGGAGGGTTTTGTTATGGTTTCGTTGGTTTTTTTCAGTCAGTAGTAAACACACCTTCTCTTCTAAGAAGTCAAGGATCTCTGACAGACAACTTAACCAGGGTTACCAAATGATAACATATAATCTGTAGCACCCACCTTCTATTTAATTGTTTCAGCATCAAACGGCTTTCACTGAGCATAAGTTTTCTTATGTTTTCCATGGTCCATTTCATTTTGGTTCTTGAATTCTTCATAGAGCTTTCTACTATGAAGCCATTTATTGCCTTGGTAAAGAGTGGGGGCTTTTTGCTTTAGAAAACATTTGCACAGTGGTGGTGCCTATTAAACATAAAATGCTTCTGAGATATCCACTGGAAAGAATATCCATGAATAAAAAATGAAGCACTTAAATCAATACTATTACTTTTCATTCTCTGCTTTCTTAATCTTGCCTGTTGCTTTTATTCTCTTTATTAGATTTCCATGATGGTGAAGTTTTCTTTTCAAAAGAGGCAATGTGGCCCTGTTATTCTCCAGTGCTTTGTTTCATCTGCAGCTCACACAGTAATGTGATAGGGACATTGGGAGTTATAATTTCAGAACTGTGCATGCAGGTAGTTTGTCTTTAAAACATAATTATTTTTTCTCCCCCTTGTTACTACCTGGGGTCTTTTGCCATATCATCTCTTTTGTTTTACTGCTTTTTATTATTTCATTTTATGGTATCTTACATAGTCTGTGAACACAAAGTAAATTGATGGCTTCTGAATCAAAGGCTATTGCAGCATTTTCCTTATTAGATGAGGTCTCCTTACTCTCACTCAGATAAATCTTAAATAATCCAAAGCACTTTAGGTGGAAGTATAGTTTTAATAAAACTTACCCTGTGATAAAAACCTGGAGATTTTTGTCTTTTTAACAGCAGTCCTCATCAGGGTTATTAATGTAGAGTTATTAACTTTCAAAAGTTCACTAAGGCCAAGTCTCATTCACTTCTGTTCAGTTTTCTTTTAGTGTTTTAATAAAATAGCATCATTATATCTTTGTCACATCTGGATTTGTCTCTTATGCGCAGAAGATAGAGGTGATTTACTGTCTTAATTTCAAAAGTCCCAAATTTTATGCTAAATACAGTGGCCAGTGTTCATTGTAGCTGATAGACCTTCCCCAGAGGAAGGCTGGTTTGGTAATAATAGAGCAGTGAGGATTATAATGAGAGTCACTGGGCTGGAGGAATGGGTAGGTGTTAATGCTGGGCAAGGAATAGCAAAGCGAATAATGGCCAGGTACCAAGAGTAACCCACCAGCACTGACTTCGATTCAGACTAATTTTGTTCCCTTACTCTTTTCATGACCACAAAACTAGATTCTAATTTACTGCATTCTCTTTCCCTTCCTTGTTAGGGTGGAGGTGGTCACAGCTGGTGGTGGCAAGTGAGCCCTCGTACTGTACAAAGTCAGGGAAGGCTGTGCTTCATTGCTGCCGTGCCCAGGCCCACTTAATAAAGTTTGAGAGCGTGCAGCAGCAGTATGTGCATTTTATGGTGATGACAGAGCTGCTTAGGCTTTAAATGCACTTTCTTTCCAGTACCGTGACAGGGTTTTCATGCAGCTTGATTCTGTGTCTAAGGTTACCTCAGCATTTCCATTATAAACCTCTAATTTCCAGCTATGGTGCTGTGCAGCAGCCTGGATACAGAGGACTTACTGGGAAAGGATTTTGTCAAGATTAAGAAAGGGAAAATTTTCAACCCCTTCCAAAGTTATGTAGAGTAAAAAGATTGAAAGGGAAGAAAGCCTCTGTGTGTGTGATTAAAATGGTCTTAGATGGAGTTGGAGGTGTTTGGAATAAGAGGCATGTCCTTAGTAGGGTGGGAACATGGAGGGGGTTAAAGGTAGAGCGGGACAGCACTTTTCATTAGGTCAGGACTGTGAAGCTGTTGGCATTGACCTGGAGTAGTAAACACAAATGTTAGCAGGGCTCCTGTAGTGAGCAGGGGCTGGAGTGACTGTAATGCTGTTCTGCTGGAGTTCATCACCCCCATGCCCTGGGAGCTGTTTCCGCCACAGGATCTGCCTGCAGAGCTGTTTCTCTGCATTGCCATTTCCATTAGATGGGCTTGCTGATGACCTCTGGCTCACTTTATTTGGCTTTGATGCTGGAATGGTGTCTTCTGTTCTGTTGGGAATTGTCTCTAGTTTGGAAGAAAACTCTTGGATCTCTTCTGGTGGCATATTTGTGACTCATAATAAACTTTTCTGTGACTGTGAACCATGTGCTTGACTGAAATGTAAGAGGAAACTAATGGGACATCTGTCCTTTTTAAGGGTCAGACTTTCATTTTTACTTTCTTGACTAGAGTTTCATGAATTCTAAGTTAATCTGAGTTGAGTGACCTTTTGCCTAGCGTAAAACACTATCTTCCCTTTCTTTTTCTTTTCCCAATTTAAAAAGGTTTCCTGTCCTGGATCTGTGAAATTGTAATTCTGCGTGGTGGGTAAGATGGTCCTTCCTTACTCATACACTCAGATCTAAATGCACAATAGTTGGAGACAGTTTGTGGTATTAATTAGTGGAAAAGGAAGACTTGAATTAATCAGCTCTTAGTAAATGAAATCTTAATGGTTATATCGATAGACTTCCAGTGCTGGCCTTGTGGACTGTTGTAGGAATTCAGCAGCGTGCAGTAATACTCATTTCGAAACTGGAAGTCTGTTAAAAAAGAAGTACTGTCTTTGCATGACTTTGATTTTAAATCATCTGTATTAATTTTTAATTTCATGTTTTTTATTGTCAATTAAATGAATAGTTGATTTAGAACTAATGAAGTAAGTGATATGTCAGATTTTTAGAGTGAGAAGGGATTTCTGCCATTAATGCTAAACAGGCTTACATGTTATTCAGCCTCCAACTTCAGTCTGCCAATCAGATTTTGTTTTTCACATATTTTCTTAATAGTTTGCACATTTAGGGAATGCTTTTTGCAAGAAACACTGTAAAAATATCAACTAGAGGTGATTCATCAAAATCTGTTCTATTAACAAAGGCAGTATGTGTGAGTATATATGTGCCTATCTATCTGTGTGTTCATGTGTATGTTTTAAACCAGCAGGCCTTACCCACACACAGAATGTAATCACATTGTGTTTTCTTGGCCGCATTTGTGGCCAAGAAATGGACTGTTTATTCTCCTTTTAAGTCCATTTGTGGACTTAAAAGGAAAACAAATAGATGTAAGCAAGATTGACAGTTGGGATTATAAAAAATCCTAATACTTTCTACCAGAGTTAGGGTCATCTTTTTCCAATAATGTAAAATTCATGAGTCTTCTGTTACAGTTTAAGTAGGCAGGATTTGAAATTACTGTACATCTAGAAGTGTAAGAGTTGGTTAAATGCAGAAGGGCTTATTTTACAGGGCTCACTTGGGACTTAGATGGTCCACCTTGAGTTTCCTGTTCTACCTAATTCCTCAAGTAAGTTGATTTCTGATTTGGATTTTTTACTATTTTTTTTAATGTTCACCTTCTTACAAAATAAGGAAGCTTGATCTCAGCTCTCCAGCGTGCCATGAAGGTAAATTGGAACGTGTTAGTGGATGAACTCCATGCTTCTGCTCCTGACTTTAGCGCTGGGCTACCACGATAACCAGTCAGGTGGGGAGAAACACTTCCAGAAAGTGACACCTTTTGTATATATATATATCCATATTGCTACAAGCTATAACAATAAAGTGTTATAAATTCAGTTTTTGAACCCATGTTGTCTGTGTGTAGGCTTGCAAGAGGAGCCCTCCTGCAAGCTGACTGCCAGCACAGGTGCATTCTCCTACATACACAGTGCAAAGCACTGCAGAAAAGCTCTGGAAACTTGAAAAAACGCTGGTGTCTAATAAGCAGTCTCGTGCTGATTTAAACCTATATTTGATTTGAATTTATTTAAATATCTGAGAGCATGTGCTACCAAAGCCACTTTTCTCAAGATCTAATTGCTTTTAAGTCTCGAAGAACTCACCCTATGCATGCACGTCTGCAATTCTAAACAGCTTTAAAATAAACGTAGATTAATGAAATGTGTTGAGAGTACTTGCCTATACATGCACTTAAACTAAATGGATGAATAACTGATTATATGAATGTTTCATTACAGAGAAATAGAGGAGAGTCTAAAGTTGTTAATTTAAATGAAGAAGGCTGGGACTGACTTTCACCCGTGTCCAAATTGTATTCACGTGTCTCCTTGCTAGGAGTCTGCCACTCATTTACAGTCTGATCTCATCCCTCTCCAACAGAAGCAGATGGGGATTCTTGAACTTGGCCTGAATTCCTAGAAAGTCTCTGCAGTGACATTTTGTAAAGGTGTGAGAGAAAGTGGGAATTTGGATGGCAGAGGGTGCAGTAACAGCAAATGGTACAAGGATGAAGCAGCAGCGCTTTCCTTGACGTCATTCACCTCTGTGGCGATGACTGTGAATATAGAATATCTCAGTGTGGCAGAATAAATCCTCCTCTCTTGCCATCTAGGTGACATATGACATGGATATTCTTTGCTTGATTTAATTAGCTCAGAATTATCATTCTTAATGACATCTCCAAATTGTAACATCCTGATACTTTAGTCTTTCTGTCCCTCCTCTCTTGTTAAGTTTAAATGGGAATTTTGTCTGTTTTGGGTATTTTGAGGCCTGTGCCAAAGATGGGTCTGAAAGCCACATGCAGCTTTTCCTATTCCTCTCCCCCTGGCACGTGCCTGCCTACTTCCGTGTGGTCCTGGCATTGCTGCTCTCCTCTGGGGGAAGCTGGGAAGGAGGGCTCAAGTCCCGGTGCATTTTGGACAAGAACATGACTGGTTCTGCTACCTGTTGTTATCTAATGGAACAAGCAGAGATGAGTGTGTGTATTACTGGAAATAAAATAGAGGGGGAAAATTTGAGATGTTATATTTAGTTATAGTAACTTTAACATTTTCCACATGGAAACATGATTCTGCCTTTTTTTACCAGGCAATTCTCACTTGCAAGTCAGCCTGGTAATCCCGTTTGTCCACAGCTTTTCTGATTGAGTTTGTTTGCTTTTTCAGGGGTTGAAGATTCTGTGAGCAATCTTAAAAGCTGATTTTTCATAATTTAAAGCAAAATGTTAAAGATAATAGTGCCTGCTTCTAGTGGAGTAACTTGTAAATACAAAATCCTCTTGCTTCTCTCAAAACATTAAATATTCACACCAGGAAAAGTCTGGAAGCTTTGCTTGAAAATGTGTGACTTCAGCCTCCGTGCCAGCAAGATTTGTGTCAGAATGAAATTGCCATATTGTGTCTGACTACAGTTGTCTCTCTATTTATTAGGTGTCTATTTGCATGGTAAGCTTTTCAAAGGCGAGCTGAGCACATCTTTTGTTAATTAGTAGCATTTAATTAGTAGCATTATTTTAGTATGTGGAAAACCTGTGTGTCTGCATATGTGTAAAATTGCACACTCAGCTGAATTCCTACTTTGCAAATCATTTTCAGGTCGTGAACTTAAATTTGTTGCCCTTTTTTTTTAAAGTTTCAATTTATCAATTATTTGCTCCACTGTTCCAACACAAAAGTCAGATATTGTTAATTTGTATATTTTAAGTCTCTGGGACCGGGTGACAGCATGTAACAGAAGATTGAAGCAGGAAAGGGAATTACTGCTGGTGAATGATTAGATGGCTGCTGCTTTTCAGTACCTAGCGAGAAAACTGGCAGATGTGTAGGCTGTGAACCCAGTATCTGTTTAATGCAGGCTGTTGGAGTTATTATCTGTCATACCCAGCTCTGACTAGCATGGACCAATCTTGTGTGCATCTCTCAGTGTAGGAGTCCTTCGCTGTCTCTCACTGCTTCCTTCCTTCTTTGTCTTTCTCTGTGACAAAATAGCCAGCACTGAGAATGGATCATGTCAGCCACCCTGCTGATGTGAACGTACTGAGCCATCGTCCTCAGAAATTCTGCAACAGCTTCCAGGCCCCTCTGGCATCAGTGCAGTGCTGTGGTCCCCCTTCAGGGTGCCCTATAAACCATGTGCAGTTTGTACCCAGCCCAAAGACGCTCCAGTCCCGCAGGAAGCATGATGCCATTTGGCACTGCTGTGCAGCTGAAAGCCACGCCAGAGAAAATGCAAGGAGTAGTCTGCCTTTCAAGCTAAATATTCAAGCAGCTGCTTTTGAGCAGCAAGCCTGCCAATTCTCTGGATGCAATGGATAATAGTATCCCTTGCTGTTCAGTCTCCTTCTGTGCAAGGAACAGACCTCAGCTGACATTTCTCCTCAAGCTTTTTACCCCCATTTTCAGGCCTGCACATGTGTTTGTGGTTTTCTTTTAAACTGTATGATACAGTTCCTATAGTGAATCTTAATTTACTTCTTGTCTGACAAAGGTCCTCTTGTCTGTTTTACAAGAAGCATATGCTGACATCCACTCAATTCTTTTCATCAAGTATTTGGCAGCGTAATTATATATGAAGAGTTATTCAGACCGTATACCTGCTGAAAGATCTGGCCTACGGGATGTATTTTTCCTTGGGCTTTGATTTACTCAACACTTGGAAGATAATAAAAATATGGGTGAGGCATAAGAATCAGTATTCAAAATCTGCAGTTTTTTATTTCACTCTTAACTATTGGGTTTATATTTAGTTTACTTTATGAAAATAAAAACCCATAACCTGCACTTGCTAATGCACAGATTATTTAAAGAATTTAGAATAGCATAAAAAATTTCATGTGCTAAATGAAACTTCAGGTTTTTGGTGACTGTGAGGTTAATTGCTCACTACTGAAATCTTGCTTTCCCTCTTGGAGGGACTGGGCCTTAAGGGATCTCTGGAATAAAGGAGGCTCCTTGGATCCTTGTCTTCTTGCTTTCTTCAAGGATAAGTTGGGACCTAATAAGAAGAAATCACCTGGTATTTTCTTAACCTCTCATGGAGCATAGGTTTTAGTAGCAGCTGATGAGTTTTTATACTTCCCTAACTCAGCCCTGGAAATCTCAGGGACGACCGGCCATGGGCATCTTATCCAAGATTCAGGTAATGTGGCAGCTAGCAGTTGTGCAGTTCTTGTACCCCCAGTCCTGCCTATGCTAGATGGGATTCAGCTTAAATGGGTTTGTATGCAAAAGTCCTGGATCCCACCTGGTGTCACTTGCTTTTCGTGAGCCAGTTCTGCAGTAGGCATCACTGTCTGTCTGTCTGGTTACCTCGTAAAGGAACAACATTCGTGCCATCTTTCACAGTGAATACACCCAGAGAGTTTCTCTGATCAGTGACCTGTTTTATTGTCTGAGCTCCACACATCTGTGAGACTCGACCTTTTTCTCTCCCCAGTAACACAGATGTGGAACAGGCAGATGTTTTTATGAAATGCATGTGACATCTGTGTAGGTGGTTGTGAGCTGAGACTGAATCACAGAGCCTTTGGTGCTCTGTGTCCATCTTTGCTGTAGTCACAGCACATGGATGAGCAAGAGGCAGCAATGGAAATGGTACTGGGGCGACCTTCTGACTTCTGACAGAGTTGGCCAACACACTTCATATGTGATACAGCCACTTCTAGTGATACAGAGGTGGAAGAGCTCAGTGTTATTCCAGCTTCTACATTCTTTTCTCCCCTGTATTTGAACTTTTTAAGGAATAAGTGGCTGATGCACCAAATAAACCCCATAGAGATGAGCTCTCAAATGAAATTAAAGGCAAGGCTTCTGTAACCAGTATAAGGACACATTGCCATTTCCCCTTTCCATCATCTGGGACAGAGCTAGCTGCTGCAGCAACTGTACATGCTCCTTGTACATGGGGAGCAGTTGTTTTTATAGCAGCTGCCAAAGTGAGACCACTTGGGTCTTCAGGAGGGCATGAACTGGGGCAGGACACCTCTAGCTTAACTGGGACAACTGTGCTTGTCGCCTTTCCAAAAACAAGGGGAAGCGTGTTGGGGGAGAGTGGGAAAGCCCTGTGCACGGGCAGCTGTGAGAGAATTCGAGCTCTGAGATGGATATCTGCCAGTGCAGCTCCTGACCACAGTGGGTACAACGTCTGATATGGGTCACGGGAAATACCCTGCCTGTCACTTGTACAGAAAGTGACACAGCCACTACAGATGCTTCTTGTTCAGTACTTTCGCCTTTTCTAGGTGAATATGCAATTTACTTGGGATTTTTAATGCTAACATCCAAACTGTTTAATTTAGTGATTCTTTGGTTTGCTGGTCTCCATCTCATTAATGCCTTTATTCAAAGTGGTGATCCAAGCAGGAGACTAATAATAGAATTTAACACTGTTGCTTTTGATTTGAGAACTGAATGAAGAATGGTGTCAAATTAAAATACTTAGTATTTTGTGTGTTGGTCTTTGTAGTCTGAACCCTTTTTGTGACAAGTGGCATTAATTTTCTACAATTCTGGGAGAAAGCAAATGGCTATCTATTTCTAATTGCTACTGGTTGGGAATGTGATGTGTGTAATGCAAGAGAGATTGATTAGATTCATTAATGACATGAAATGAAAATGTCAGAGTGTAAAAATAAGCAAGAGAGTAGTTGCATTTTTTATTACACTTTTGCCTTGAGTTTTACATAATTGAAAAAGGATCATACACACAAAAAGGAATCTTTCCCTGCAAAACAGAACATCTGAGAATAAAAAAGCCGTCCTAATTATTGCAATAAACTGAGTCCCAGGAGATTGGGCAGTATGGTTTGTTTGAATAATTGCATGCAAAAAAATATATACGGGAAAAAATAGAAGCAATAAATATTCTGGTTTAGAATCACAATGAGCAAACTGAGTTGCATCTCTTCATGCGCACAGGATTGTTTCCAGGACTGGCAGAAGCAATGGAAACACTTCCAAACAGATCCTAGTGATCCCATGCCTGGAAGATGGGGAAGGAAATAAATGTTCTTGTTTGTGCATTATTTTCTTTAAATAAGCTGCTGCAGTGCCTTGTTACAAGAATTGAGACCTTGCTTTAATAATTTAAAACTTTTTTAAGACTAGGATCTGATGTCCAGACCCTTCTCCCTTTACCTTACCACTGAAGTGCTGTCAGTAGCTGTTAGTCCTGAATCCTTCTGTGCTGCTGAGAGCCATCCAAGTACTATTTTTGCAAAATGGCAAATGGAATGGCTTTCCCTGCCAGCCTCCTCTTTCTTCCCTCCACAGACTCTCATCTCTGAATTTGTGCCCCAGGAGGTTTGGGAGGCAGGGGAGCCGGGAGCTCTCTGCTCCGTGGGACTCTCTCCATAGCCTGTGACTTTCTGGTGGGAAAACAGAGGGAAGGAGAAGTACATTGCCCCTCTACCATTGCAAGGGGATTTTGTGACAAGCTTGTAGAAGCTTGGGGGCGGGGGCTCAAAACCAGGCTTGGTCAGAGCAAGGTAGGAGAGAAGAGCTCTCCATGGGAACAGAGTGGCCTCTTCTGCATGGCAATTGGAATACCTGCTGCCTCTCAGTGCCTGTCGTGGAGACGATGGCCTCAATGAGAGCATGGCAGGTTTTCTCATGAGCTCTGTGGTCTCCTCCAGATGTGCTAAAAATATCTCCTGCAATGGAGATTAAAAAAAATCTGGGGAAGAGATTTTTTAATTTCTGCTACATTTGACTCCTGCTCTAAAGAAATTGTTAGTCTGCCTGTTTATATCTTCTGCTGTCCCCATGTTAGCGAAGGCTCAGCTCTGTGCTCACCTCAGAACTTAACCAGCCAGTCTGACGTTCTGTATATTCACTAGCATTAAATGTCAACACCTGGGGCTTGAAATCAGATGAATAGCTGGGTTTAAATCGCATCTTGTTTTGGATTAAGATCAAGAATGAAAAATTTTGGCTCAAAAATTTCTTTGGAAGGAGGAGACATCAGGGGTGTGTAGGTGTGCTACAGCTCGCCCTGGGGCAGGGAAGGGGCGAGGGGCCTCTTGAAGTGCCTTCCAGCCCGATTTTCCATGTTTCTACAAAAATGTGATTACAGTGGTTGCTGGCTGTGCAAATTGCTGGAGATAAATTGCTTTTGGCAACTTGTGTGTGTTTTATGGCTCTCTCCATCACTGTAGTCGATGCACTTTTCCATGGGAGAAGCATTACAGGTGCATCCGTGTGGGTCTGCAGCATCGTGTGCTGCAAGAGGCTTCCTGAGGCCATTGCTCTTGCCAGCACTTCTGCATGTGTGACTTTGTGGGGAGCTGCAATATTAATAATGCCCATATTCCCTGAGGAGTCAGATAAGCTGAGGAAGATAAATTGATCTTAGTAGACTGGCTCCAGCTCATGCCAGCTGAGAGTCTAACCTGATGCTATTTGTAGCTGTATTTTGTCTGATTGTGTAATCTCAATGTAAAAATTTGAAATCTTGAATATGTGGGTCTGATTTTTCATGTACACCTAATTTCTGAGCTCCTCAGTTCATGGTATGCAACCTGAGCTGCATATAAGGTGGCCTTTATTTAAGACTGCAAATACTTAGGTATTAAAAAACCACCAAAATAAAAAGAACCCCAAAACAATCAAAAAGCCCCACAATCCCTCCCCACTCCCTACCCCCAAAACCCACCCAGAAAACAAATAAAACAAACCCCAAACCCAAACAAACAACAAAAATTGAAACATCAACCACACTGAAGCTACCCCCCCCAGAACTAGACAGTAAGAATTTCAGGTTGATCACCTGAAAACAGAGTATTCCAAAACATTGTCCGAGAGTTTCCAGCTATTTAATACTGGGAACTCTCTTTTCCAATTTATTTTTAAACAAGTGCTCTGGGAACATAAATGAAAATGTTTCAAGTATTTCCACACAGACTTACTTTAGTAGAATTTATTCTAGAAACTCATTTTTTTAAAAAAACATTACTGGGCCAGATTTATCCCTGGAGTAATTGCCCTTGATTTTTAGTAGCATTGCAGGAAGGGTAAATTTGGCTTGTGTTTAATTTATAACACAGGAAATATGTACAGCTACAGAACATCTTTACCCAGGGCATGGTACACAAGGGGAAAACATGCATGGTTCTATCAGTACTTTGTTAATTTAATTGTAACAACAGATGCAGCATTTCATTTATTTGACTGTTGTTACTGAGTTGCTAATCCAACTCTACCCCAGCTCTGGGGCCCGCAATGTAAGAAGAACAGGGACCTGCTGGAGTGAACCCAGAGGAGGCCCAGAGATGCTCAAAGGGCTGGAGCACCTCTGCTATGGAGACAGCTCAGAGAGTTGGGGTTGTTAAGCCTGGAGAAGGGGAGGCTCTGGGGACACCTTAGAACCCCTTCCTGTACCTAAAGGGTCTACAAGAGAACTGGAGAGGGACATTGGACAAGGTGGAATGGCTTTAGATTGAAGGAGGGCAGGTTTAGATTAGGTATTAGGAAGAAATTCTTTACTGTGAGGGTGGTGAATTGCTGGAATTGGTTGCTGAAAGAAGTGGTGGCTCTTTCTATCCCTGAAAGTGTTCAAAGTCAGGCTTAACAGGATTTAGAGCAACCTAGCCTAGTGGAAGGTGTCCCTGCCCATGGCATGGGTGTTGGAACTAGATGATCTCCTAAGTTCCCTTCTAGGCCAAACCATTGTATATAGTCAAGGTGTGTTTTCTTCCCCAGCTACAACACTGAGAGAAAAGCCTCAGACCTTCTTGAAATGTTAAGTAGTTTTGCAACTTCCTCTCTCTCTGCCTCAATAATCTAATATTTTTGCTGATAGCACTTGGTTTTGAATCTGTGAGATGTAAATCTGCCTTCCTTTCTGCTTATACCAACACCTGTTTCTTCCTGTGTTCAGAGAAAGAAAAGTGCCACAAGAGAGACTTTCTTCCTCTTTTCCTCTTGGTTTTTTTTTTTTTTTAATTCCCTCCTCTCCTCCCTTTTTAGGTTACAACATGCTCAGAGTTAATTTAAATACTGAGCTCTCTAGGAGGTGCAGTTTAGGCACCATTATGTTCAGTGGCATTTGGTATGTGTTCAAGAAAATGCTTCCATTAAAGGCATTTCTTAAATTGGAAACCAGAGTAGTAAACTAGTGAGTGATACTTGTGTTCGGTGGCCTGGAAATAACAGAAATATTTCTACTGGTATTTCCAGTGGTGAGGTTTAGATTGCCTTCAAAAAGAAATTTGTGCCTCTTGCTTAACCAGGACACACAGAAACGAGATGTTTCCAGCTGTGTTAGGGGGTAGTGGTATGTGGCCACATCTGTGTTGGGGAGAGCAGTAATTCTGCTCGAGGGCTTCCTTTGCTTGTGTGGAAGTCCTGGGTCCAGGAGGGGAGCGGCATCTCTCCCACTCTTGGACTGCTTCTGTGTATCAGTATGAGCACCCCCAAAATGTTTTTAGCCTGTCCTCATACAAATGTCATCAGTCAGAAGTCATGGAAGGCTTTGAGTTGGAAGAGACCTTTAAAGTTCATCTAGTCCAACCCCCCTGCAGTGGGTAGGGACATCTTTCACTCGATTATGTTGCTCAAAACTCCATCCAACCTGACTTTGAACACTTCCAGTGATGGGGCATCTATGCTTTTATGGACAACCTGTGCCAGTGTCTCACCACCTTCAACATAGAACATTTCTTCCTTGGTGACCCTTCTCTCCACTCCTTTAAATAGTCTGGCTTCCAGATGTGAAAGCCCTTTTCTCTCTTTGATTTTCCCAATCTTTGGGACTTTCCACAGTTGCTTAATGGTTTACTCACCTTCCTGCACAGGAAGGGTCTTTTTTCATTCATGTGTAGCAGGTAGGAGGGGGTTTTTCTTCAGTTCAGCCTCTCTCATGCTGTAGATCACAGAAGCACAAAGCTCTCATTATTTAGATCACTACTTCAGACCGACAACATTATTGGCACTTGCAGTCATTTTGTTATCTGGATAATTAATCCACAAGGTATTGCACACAATGTGGTGAATAATGCAGGAAATGATTAAACTGAATATGTTCCATGGTTTTACATCATACTGTATGTGAAGCTGGAAGTAACTGGAATGCTGGCGATAGTGTAAAAAGCAGTGGCAGGTTGGATTTGTTCAGTATTGCTGTAGTTTATGAAATCTGAGTTGCAATTTCTAACTCTTTTGCTTTTGAACGGACCTTGCCCATTGCTTTTAAAAAGCAGTTTGGGAATCTAGATTCTCTGGACTTCTCATCACCTCAGGGCAGAAAGGCTAGAGTATCTGGAAGCTGCTTGAGAGTGATGGTATTTGACTTCAGTGCTGAGCCTAGCTGCTTTGATTTGCCCTCTAGATAACCATGCTAATGCTATAAGGAGCTTGCTTTCCCATTTTAGCTGCAGCTGTTAAAGGCCTAAAGGTAGGTGACACGAATGCTTCTATAAATATGTATGTTTTAATCAAGCCATTGTTTATAATTAGATAATAATCATAATGGTATAAATAAGGGTTAGAGTGGATATATAAAAGGTCTTAAGCAAGAAAGAGACAAGTGGTTGATGTCTTTAGTTTTTAGCTGAGGTCCTGGGTAAGGTGAAGAGACGGCAGTTGCAGCTGAACAATGCTGATTCATCAGAAGGGTAGAATGAGGTGTGAGAAACTGGATGAAATTCTTGGTGCCTTGGCCTTCTGTGTCTGCCTTACTCATTTAATATACTGTCGCCTCCTGCTTCTTGAGTCACTTGTTGAAGTAATGAAGCTGTCCCATGGGAGGTTTTTGGAAAAGAAAATTGACATCTTCAGAGGTTTTCTACTAAATGGATGTCAGCACTTTCTAGCAATAGAAAGAACCCCTGTATGAGAGAAAAAACTCTGAAATCTGCATAGATCTCTTTTCCTGATAAAGTCTGTGCTGTAGCCTTTACAAACTTACCCATTTTGGCTCTACTAGGAAATTACTAACAAAATGTTACCTCCCTACTAGTAAGAGTGGTACTTCTGAGGGGGAGCAGGCACATTTGCTGGCGTGCATTTTAGTAAAGCTGCTATTATTATGTGGGAAAGTTCATCCACTGATTTCAAACTTGTAGTTGTCTTATTGTAACTTTTTATCACTGTGTGAATTTAATTAAACATTGTTTTTCTGGAAGCACTGTGTTTTCAATGGTAGTAAATGTTTATATTGAATGGAAGCCATAGGAAAGCACTGAGCACAGTAGGGTGCAGATCAAAATTAATTTCCAGACATACACTTCCTGATTCAAAACCTGCACCCCTGCCCAGTCACAAAGACTTGCTGTTTGTTCCTCCAGGCCCTGAGGTTTATCTGTAATTAGGTGTGTTGGTAAGAGGGAAATAGCTCTTGAAAAGGGGGTGTTTCACCCAAAACTGGGGTTGATGGCTTAGCTATGTATGAGATGGTGCTTTGTTGGTGGGCTCTCATGGGAGTGGCTGTCACCCTGCTCAAAGGAACATAATACTGTGTCTCATGCAGCCAATTTGCAGCAAACAGGTTAGTGGTACTGGCAAGGTCAGATTAGAGGATGAAGGTGGCAACCAACATCATTTTTATCTGGGAAATCTGAACTAAACAGTTACCTAAAATGTGAGCGGGATGTTACCTTTTTGTGAAAGATGAGCTGGCAGTTGTGTCTCTCTGGAGGGACACAATGTTGGCTGAGTGCAGTCAGTAAAATGTGCAAAAGTTCTACTGTTTTTAAGTCCCAAAGGCCTTTGGCTTCCAGGAAGGTAGAGTATATAAAATGGGGATAATGATTCAGTTGTCTGTGTAGACTGATGGAGCACAGTGACTCCCTCAAGTATGTGTGAACAGTGAGGTTGCTCTAACTTTCGTTCCAATTGCCTTTGTAAAATAAATGTATAACATGAGGTGTAATGAAACTCGAATAGGATTGATATTTTGTCATTTCAGAGTTACTGGGATTCTAATCTTTTCATACAAGTTGTTCTTAGGGTTGAAGGGATCTGAGTCTCTGCACCAGCCAGTTGTGTTTTTGCTGTTCCCACTCTGGAGCAACTTTGCTTGATACTGATTCAGATAGATCCATGTGCTGATTTTAACTAGTGCATTGCACAGGCAGAAGCTGCAGTCCCAGCTAACTGTGCCTGTTTCCTCTGATGGTTTTGGTTCCTTGCAGGGCTGTTTGTTCATGTGGGTACAGCATGAGCTGCTCTAGAGTTTCTCCAGTATGAGGAGCTGGGACTGGCAGAAGCAGAGTGTTGTCTGCTGGAAAGATCCTTAAGACGCACATCCGGATGAGCAGACACTGTGTTCAGCCCATATTCACCATCTGAATTTGCCACTTGCAGTGTGGTGCCTTTGGTACCTGTGCTGCTGCTGCTCTCAGCAGTGCTGGAAAGGTGCAGGCGAGAGAACAAGAAGTATTAATGAAAAATCTGTGGAGGGAAAGGCTCCTGGATTACTTCTGATAGCCTGGTGGCTTTCATAACCAAATGCCTTTCTAAACTGGAAGTGGATCTTGTTGCCGCCTTTGTTGTGTTTCTGTGCAGCTTCTCTGATATTTTGTGGGGATCAGTGGGACAACATCCTCTGTGCAGGCAAGCTGCTGGGTTGAGTGTAGCAGGTTAGAAATCCTGTGTTTAACATCACATACCTAGATTATATGAACAAAGTTGTGGCTGGTTTGTTAACATTCACATTAAAGGATGACTATTAACATTCTTAGATTAAATGGGACTTAATTGTGGCTAAAATTTGCTTCAATCTTAAACACTAATGTATCTGTTAAACTCACACTGGGGAAGTGGCTGAAGGTGCAGTATTTATACCCTGCTGAGCACCGAGGCTGTTGAGAAGTACATGCTGTTTTAAAGAGGATAGATTTTGACAAATGGGTCTCTGTTTTATTATGAACATACTCAAAAAGAACATGCTGTATTCACCAGTGGGATAGGAAAGCCCTTAGGCTCCCAGCTCTCATTCTGGCTTTTCAATGTGGATTTTTGTCTTGGAGTCATTTCTGAGAACATATTTACTAGTGCAGCTTAAAAAAGCATGTTTTTAATGTGTCTCTTTTTGTTGTTGAGATGATAAATCCACAGATGAATAACAAAAAAAAAAAAAAAAGAAATCGCTGGGGACTTTGGTAATAACTTGGGAAGGAAGAAATTCATAAAAATAGGCTTGGGGTGAAAATAGCGTCAATCCTTTAGTCATGAGACTTCTAAATCCCTGGCGTTTGTTTTGCAGCACCAAGAAGTTCACAGCCTCTGTGTTATTAACCCTAGCATCTTTCTAAATTTTATTCTGTGTATCTCTTAATCCATAACTTTGTACCTTATTTTAAACATCATCAATTTAATCTTCTAAACTTCTTCCAGCAAATTACCTGTTTGGATTTTGCCTCCTGATTCTAAAGCAAGCATTTGTTCAGTCCTAAGAAAAAGAGTGGTTAACATGAAATGGCTCCAAAATGTCAGACAAAATGCTGCCTTATAATAGAACAAAGGATTGTGTTGTTGTAATTTATGATGTTTCTTATTGATTTGCTTATCCAAAAAAGCCTGTCTTGCTCTCTCTGCTTTTGGTATCCAACATGTTGTCTTGTGCTGACAACCACAGCTTGTTCCAGAGTAATTTAAGGCTCAGCAACTTGCTCAGCATCACAAATCCAGTTTTTGGTAGAGCTGAGAATAGAGCCTCTCTCTTCTGTCGTGGCTCAGTTCCTCACTGTAATTGTGGAGCAGCTTTCCTGCTGACTGAGGGAGCCTCTGATGTGACCAAGCCCATTATAATGAACAGTGCTTCTTCAAATTTTGATGAATTCTCCTCATTTAGTAATTATTTTGCAGTTTTAAAACATAATATCTCAGTGAATAATGGCAAAATATGATTGTCTAATTAAAAAAGAAAAAAAGGCAGATGTTAATCTTCTGCTTTGCAGTCTAGAATTCTCCACTGCTTGTTAAGCAAGCAGGTTGAGAAAGTGATTGTGTTGTAACATGGTGGACAAGCTGTGGTGTATGTAGGAACTTGAGGAACTTGGGTTAAAATGTTTGAAAGTGTCATGGCAGTTTGGTCTGTTTTACTCAGGTTTATGGGACTAGTAACAGGTCAAGAATTTATAGTAAAGGAAAGGGGTTCTACTTCCTTTTATTTTTTTAGAAACAGTGCTCACATTTGCAGACCACTTTTCCCATAGTGAGGTGCAACCCCAGGAATTAGCAATGCATGAGATGCCTATATAAATATCAATTCACCTTTCACCCTTAGTCGTAAAGAAAGTTCTTCTTCTTCTAATAAGTCCATAACATCTTTGTAGGTTATGCAGTCATGGAGAAAACTAGTAATTAATTTAGTGATAAGGAAGCATGAGAGGCAGTGCTTGTGGGATGTGACACAGCACAATGTGTCCACTGAAGTGCTGACTGTTCACCTGTGACCATTCGTTGGAGTGCTTCTGCTTGCAAAACAGGGGTGTGCTTTTTTAAAAGTCTTGGAGGCCACATGGGCCTGTTGGAATTTTAATTACAATTTTTCTGGGTTTTTTTTGTTTTTTTTTTTTTTAATAACCCATTTAGCTATTGAAGGAGATCAGGAAAAAGATGACAGAAACACCTCTTGCCATTTCTTCCTTCCTTCTACAAATATTTTAGACAGTGAGATGATATCCTGCTGAGTACACTGCATGGTGACATTTTTAAGGAGTCCTTAACATGCAGTTTATTGCCAATACAGAAAGTTTGCTGGCCTGAAAGTTTCCCTCTTTGGTTGCAGGCCCAGCAGGTGCTCAGAGCCCCCCAAGTTGTGTTTTCAGCAGCAGAACAAAGAGCAGGGCTGGCTTCAGGCATGAAGAGGTGCAGCTGGCAGTGGAGGGTATGATTGCCTATCAATAGGTATTTATCTTATTAATTAAGCTGCTGCTGTAAAACCCAGCTAGAGGACAGCTTTTCAGCCTGCCTGTTGTTAAGTAAGCTGAGTCACCTGTGAAATGATGTTAGTAAGAGGGCTCTAAGGCTTGTGAGAAGGCTTTTTTCAAGCCCTCTTCTCTTGGGGCTGGCAGCAGCCTCTTTAAGAGACGTGGCTGCTGGGCTGTCTGTTTGTGGATGACAAATGGCATTCACTTCTCTGGAAGCTCTGTACCCTGCTTTTGTGAACCTTGACTAGCAGGAGCCAAGCTGTGACCTCACCCTGCTTTTGTTCCTCAGCTGTAGGCATGTTATGATAAAGACTTTCAGCCCCTTTCTTGGCTCTACTGAAGTCTTGTTTTGCAGCCCTTTGGGGTTTTTTTGTCTGTAAGGTTTTTCTTTATTTTTGAGCACGAAGAGGCAAGAGTATGCACATTTTATTTTCCTTTCTGAGACCACTATAAACTAGTGTGTGACTTTTTGGGATGCAGGTGGTTTGTTTTAACCAGTTGATGGAGATCCCTGAAGTGCCTCTTATGACTACTGAGAGCTTTTTTCTTGTTCAACTTATATACTTCAGAGTTCTTGCATTTCAAGTTTAGATCCAGTCCAGTTCCACTTCTGTACCACATAAAGCAAGTGAGCAACCATCTCTAAAGCTCTGGAGAAGGATGTGAGGAGCAGAGTAAGGGGTCCTACAAACTCCAGTGGCACAGCTCACCCTCTTCAGAAGTGCTGCCTGAGCTTGTCCTTCACAAGGAAGGACAGCCTGCTACTTTCCTCCAGGTGGTCTCTCAAGCAGAAAGGTAACAATTGTAGGAAATTCCTTTCCTACCAGCAGTTCACAAGCTCAACAAACAATCCCTTTGTGGGGGGATTGGGGTCATCCTTCTAGTTTCTTACTCTTCTTTGCTAACTACTTGGAGTTCGTTAAACAGTTCCTTTCTGGAGCGATTAGGGAGTGGTGGTCTGTTTCTCCCTTCCTGAACTTCTTCAAGTCTTTCTAAAAAGACAAAAAAGAGAAAAAGTTGACAGAAAACATCCTAGAAACAGTCCCGTGTCACCATACACAACAAATTGTTCTGCCAGAGTATATGCTAAAATCTTTCTTGTGTTCATGCTAAGCTTGTGTGACTGCTTTTGCTTTAGGTATTGACATTCTGGGTTCTTCATTCCAGGGAGGCTGAGAAGCCAAAGGCAACTCAGTTGTGGAGTAACACATCAATGATCTTCAGATGGAGGCTTGTTTCTGTAGAGAACAACGCCCTTCCGCCTGAGCAGCGCAGCAGGCTCTGCTGCCTTTTCACGTGCAGCCTTGTGGCTGATACTGAGCCCTGCCCTGCTGTCACAGCTTCCTGATTTATGAGCTTGCAGGAGAAGCTGCTGATTGTAGCTGCTCATCAAGAGCTCCAGTGAAAAGTCACCAGCTTTGAGAGATGGGACTGAGTGTCAACATTTTTCTCCATTTTTATTTTCTGTAAATTCCTGGTTTTCAGACCTCTCATTTTTCCCATCAAACAGTGAGCAGATGATGTTCCTCTACATACCGTTGGCATGTTGTGTTCTTTGCAGGATGCCTGTTGATCACTGTTGCATTTTAATAAAATCATGTGTATCAGGTTTGGCTGTCCTAAGCCCACTTGTAGCTTTCAGGAGGCTTGTTCTGGCTGCCGTACATTCTTACACCCACTCAATCCTTTTAAACCATTAGAGCATCATGCTTTTGGTTAAGGTCATGAGTTGGCTGTGGAACAGCCTTTTTAAAAAATTTCTCACTCTACCTCACTTTTGGAAGATTGGTCATCAGTTTTACTGATGTCCTTATTTTTGCTTTTTCCTTCAGGTTTTGTTTTCCTTCCTTTGTAGTGGCCTTCTTTTTCCACTGACTTGCAGTGCAGAGCCTCATACTAAAATGTATCTTTGCCAGCTGAGAGTGGATAAAACAGGTCTGAGCAAGGAAGGGTGTCTCTTTGTGGACACAATGCAGGCTGGAATGTGGATGTAGTTGCCTGAGCCAAGACTAACTCCTTGAGGTGAAGGTTTTATTTCTTTCCTGTGATTAAGCTGGGAGTGTGTTAGTTTGGAGTAGCAGTAGGTTTAAGGAAATTATTTTTTTGTTTCCTTTTGTCTGTTTCTAGGAAATCTCCCTGTGTTAAGAAATCAAAACAGAGGCTGAATGCTTGCTCTGAGCCGTTTGTCACCAAAGAGAAGGAAAAAAACTAATGCTGGGTTTTTTTTCTCCTCTTAGGAAAAGGGTTTCTTCCTAGAAAATGAGAAGAACTTGAGTTGTTGAGTTGGCAGGTAATTGATACATATCTGCCCGGTCTGAAGAATTACTTAAGTTTTACATAACTACCTATGAGTCTGTTTAGGAAGCTGGCACGCTGCAGTGGGCTGTGTGGTTTTCATTATGTCAGTGTTTTTAAACTTGTTGCAAATGGCCTTCTTTTATGGGTGGTTAGCATTCCTTTTAAGTTGTCATTCAGAAAGCCCCAGAGGGGAGGGGAGCTGTGACAGCTCAGCAGATCGTGCTGTGCCCTAACTCCAGGCAGGATGCTGCTGTGCCCTCAGGAACAGCACGTGGCACGGAGCAAAATCTGGTTCAGCAGCCCCGCTGTGCTCCTTTGGCAACACTTGGGGATTTACAGCACTGGAGTAACTGAGGCAGCATGAGAAATACTTTGCTTGCTTGCTCTCATTTTTGTTGCTGTAGCTACTGAATGCATAACTACCTGATTAATGCAGAGATTCTAATCTTCTGACCCCCTTGCAAACACTTATTAATTGCTCTCATAGATTTTAAATTTGTAGAACTAGAAGGGATAATTATGATCCTGTAATTTGGTCTCTCTGTGCAGCTGAACACAAGTCTTTTACTAAGTCGATAGCTTTATTCCCCTCACTTTAAAAGCGTTCTCCTTATTTAAGGAATTTGTTTTCTAGCCTCAATACCCCATCATCAAAATTTCTTAAAGCATTGCCAGGATTGTTGCTTATATGATTATTAGGCTGGTATTAATCTTCACTTCTTAAAAATCAAATGAGCAGAGCTGTTAAACTGCCTCAATATAGGGCGTGTTCTCCCATTTACAGATGTTCCTCTTCCATTTGCTTTTTGACTTCCTAATTTCTTTATAACAAAGAAAACTTTGTTTGCTGTTATTTGTCATGTTTACAGGGTTGCTAAGTAACCTGCCTCTTCTCTTGCTCCAAATTTTTCCACAAATTTTAACCCTTTTGGCTTATTTCTGATATAAACTTCTGCCTGGTTGACTGTTTGCTAGGACCCTCCATCACCATTGTCCTCGCTATCATCACAGCATCCAGAAGAGGATTCCTGTTCCAGGAGAATGACGTACACCCTTTGGTCCTGCACGTTGTTTGGCTTCGCTGGGACACGCATTAGTCTCTAATCTCTCTCTCTAGATCATGTGAAGAAAATACAGAACAAGTGGAAAAGCAACCATTATCACCGTGTTTCTCTCTTCCCTGGAAGAATCTTGCTGAAGTCCTGTGAACTAGATTTTAAGACTGTTCAAGATTCACCAGTCTCTTTTTAGGTATCTCAAGTCAGATGTTCAAAATGTTTGCACTCTCCCAATTGATAAGGGGGCAGCTGGCTGCTCTAGATTCCCCTCTCCCTCAGAAATACCTGTTTAATGTTAGACCTTTTGTATTTGAAGAATCACTATCCTCTAATGCTGATGATTACAGAAATAGAATGACTTAGAAGTAAGACTTTCTGCTAAAATTGTGGGGGATTTAGTATGTTGGCTCTTTCAGTTCAGCATTTTTGTATATAAACATGGATTTGGGTCAGTCTTCCCCCTTCTCCCTCCCGAGTTTTTCTGTTGTATTCTTATTTGCAGGAAGTCCTTTACCACTGGGTGCCACTGTTTGATAGTTCTTAACATTTGCCTCAGTGAAGCCCTGAAGAAACTCTCCCCTCACTCTTTGGACTTCTGATTTTGAATCAAGGCTCAGTTTTCATGTTTTAATGTAGTAAAATGGGATTCAAACAAATTTGTTCTGATTTTTAATTTAGTGGCCCACACTGGTGGATCTACAACACTGGTGGTGCACTGTAACCACAGGGAGTATAAACTGATCTTACTTGCTTTTCTGCTCTTAAAATCTCCTTTAAAAATGCGTCATTCCAGAATTGCATATGAATCACTGTTGACCCATGTATAAATAAATTGCTTGTTACCTTTGGGGATTAATCTAGTTGCAAACTGTGCTGCTGAGTACCTTTCCTAAGAGGCATCATTTCAGTTATCATCTCCTGAAAATAATGTTAGTGCGCTGTCATAATTACCTGTGTGGTGTTTTGGTGAAAGTTACGTGTATATTCGGTTGTGTTCCTTTGCCAGTCATGATTTATTCCTTTCAAAGGACTGACATAGATGAGAGGACAGTGGGATGTACATGACTTGCTGCTGTTCTGCAGGGCAAAAGCCCTGTGGTCACTTAGGGCCTTTTGGATGAGAGGGGTCCAAAACACTGGGTCTTCTCCTTGCCATCAGAATGGCTTTCCACAGCCCCAGCCCTGTCTTGGGATTCAGGTAATCACAGGATCCTGAGCAAAATGAGTATGGGGAATATAAAGTCCTTAAGAAACATGCAGGGAATTTAGGAAAGACAAAGTATGTAAGATGTACAGTGTGCATTATCTGCTGTTAGTCCCAGACTGGAACTGTGGTGTTACAGTGGGTGCATCAGAGACCAGGATTTAGGGCAGATGAATGCTGTTCAGTGTGCTGCTCTTCATCCTGTGTCTTTCTGTCTTTTCTACTGCCTGTATTAAAAATTAGATGCTAAGTAGTTTGTTGCAGTGAAAATCAGTATCTGAGTTTTCACCCATGTCTGACAAAAAGGGGACCTTTTGGAAGGTCTCCATCCTCTCCTCTCCCAGTATTCTTAAAGCACCTTGTGTGCAGACCTCTTCTTGCACACAAGAGGGGAGAGGCACTTGCTTTCTGTCTTCTGCCTCTCGTTACACAGCTGGATTTATTCCTCTTAAGCATTTTAACTGAGCAAGAGAAGAAAGAAATGAAACTATTTAGATCTGATCCTTTCAGCTGGTTTCAAAGCCAATGGCAGAGAGCTTCCTTGCAGATCTTGCAGCCTGAGGGAAATTTCTTTAGGATTAATACAAATTCCTGTCATTTGGGTTCCTGGCGCTTTTAGTGGGAGGTGTGAGGCCGTTCTTAAAGCTGTTTGTGTCATCTTGCATCTCTTTTCAAAGTAAACTAGAGAGCAAGAGGAAGGAGCCGTTCTGTCCTCACCAGCACTGCTCTCCAGGCCTCAGGCTCTCTGGGGGTCAAGGCTGTTCCCTCTGCACCCAAGACTTGACTGAACTTCAAAGTTCTCGAACAGAGACTGCCTGGTGCTGTTTAAATTGAATGGGAGCCATGAGCAGCTCTTTGCATTTGAGAGAATTGTAACAGTGTGGAGCACTGCCCCAGATCTCGCACTCTGCCTTCCTTAGGTGTCAGTGCCAATGCAAACATCTTTAAAATGACCCTCTTTCTTCTGGTTTCTCATTTAGTGGATGTTTTATCGGTGCTTTGTTGATGTTACTCTCAGCAGTACTTAAGGGGAAGAAGATGAGCGTTAACTGGATTTCCTTCAGATTTTGAGTGGGTTAGGTCATTTTAATATCATCTAAAGTGACAACAGGAACAGCTTCAGGAGCCAGCAAGCTCTGCTTCTTTCCATATCCTTGACATCACTGAGATTGCTTTGGGCTGCCCTGATCAAGTGAGCCCTTGTTCCTGAGAGAATTCTATTGCGGTCTGTCAGTCTTTAGGCAGCCGTGGAACTAATGAAGCCATTAACTAATGAAGCCGTGATACCTGGTGTCAGGAGGGTGCTGTGAGTTAAACTGTCTTGGCATAGGAGGGGCAGAACTTTGTCAGCCTTGGGATGGGATGTGAGATTTTGAAGTGCATGACAAGAAGCAGCAGGATTGGCCTTGCAGGAATGCATGGTAGTTCCTAAAATGCTCTTCTCTTTTACGTGTGGAGCCGTAGACAAAAGCCAGATGCCTGCTAAAGGGTTTAAAAGGCCCATGATGTTAATTTTGAAGAACAATAATGTAATAAATAATCTGGTAGCAAGACAGTACTCTGTGGGCAATCCCAGGTCCATGCTGCCCTGAACGTGTTTGATTTTGAGGCAGGTGAAGACACTACTCTTAGGGTCTAGAAGCAAAGCTCTTATCAATGGGAAGTGGCAGCTTATTTGAACAAAGCATGCAGGGCTGGGAGGAATTGCCACCACCAGGACCTCTCTGGCCCTCACCTCTCCCTCCTCAGGCAGTCTAGCTGTGTTTTGCCATGACCCAAACTCCATCCTCCCTTTCAGCCACAAAAGACCGTGTGAGTAAGAGTAAAATTCCTTTGTTGATGTCTGGCTCGAGCATTTTGGCTGGGAAGAGTACTTTGTATTCTGTTTTCAGGAAATCTTACTTTGAATTAAAGGGTGAACTGTGGGAAGTTATTAATGATATCTATAATCAAGGATTAATCAAGTAAATCTCTCTGGTTGAATGTGTCTCACTGCACTGAGAGCGTATAGATAAAGACGAAAGCGGTGTGAGCTTTCATGTGCAAACAGTGCTGAGGTGGTGCCTGCAAAGCACACTCTGCATTTAAGTAGCTCTTTTGCTTTCTACCCAAGCTGGCTGATGCAAGGTGGTGCTTGGTCGTTTAACATCTGAGCAGAGACATGCTGAAGAATTTTTATTTCAATTCCTCTTGAAATTGGAAGGGGGAAAGCAAAACAAGATTTTTTTCCCGAAGAGTGCCTTTGGGTTACTTGTAGCAAACTGCAAGCCTGCGCGGTAGTTTAAAAAGTTAAAAATGTAAGTCTTAAAACACAGTGTTTGATGGTTTATGGTACAGCTCAGAACAGATGTTGAAGCTTTTTCAAGAACAAAGTCTTCAAGATGTATTCAGTGTTTGAGCTAGTGCTCCTGTGGAAGATATTAGTTCAAGAATTTATTAAGGCAAAAAGGAAATCACGTGAATTTAGCCTTAATGTAACTTTTGGATCTAGTATAGTCTATTATTTTCATGTCCATTAGTATTTTTAGGCATTTATTTATCTGCTTTTTAAGGGGCCTCAACTCTGCCTGTGCTTTCACAGCTGGAAATAATTGTGGGAATCATTTGAAGGGTGAAAATGCCATATATATGCGTAATAATATAAATATATGGTGTCTCACAGGAATTTTTATATTCAGATTCCATATGTAGAGGGTGATTTCTGGTATGAAGAATATCAGAGAAGAAAATAAATGCAATTGCCTGAATGCCATATAAACATGAGAGGGTTTGGGTTTGTTTTTTTTCCTTTGTGAACTTCTTTCTCCTGTGGAAGCCATGGGAGCCCTGTTGTAGCCAAAACTGGCAGCTGCTGAATCTTTAACCTGGCGTTGTTAAAATATCTGGTAAAAACACTGGTGTCTCTCTGTAGTTCTCTTTGTACACATGTTTCCAGTGTTGCTACCATTAAGGGACTTTTGCTGGAAAAAGCCCTCTGTAGATAGAATAAAAAATAAATAACATTGGAAGCAAAGGTATCTGCTGGACACGTTCCCCCAAATGTGACTTACGCTTCTGGCATGCTCCAGTTTGGTTGTATCTCTTCAGCAGGACCAACTTCTGAAGGGTCTTTTCTGTTTTCCCTGAATTTACTTGCGCTCCAAGGAAATTAAATGAGAGAACTGCAAGTATGTGACCACTTGGTCTTGGCTCTTCAAGACAGAGGTACCTGTACAGTACTTCTTGATTACTCTCAGAGCATCTTTTTGTCTGGAAACAGTAAACTTCTGCCTGGGAGGACACTTGAAGTGATTTTTCTACAGAGGCATTTTCTTTGTCTAGTGGGATGTTGAAATTGCTTTGCAGTTGTTTGAGGAGTTAAAATTCCTCTTCCATGCAGGATCCCCAGTTTATTCTTTCTCTTTGTGGATCAAAATCCACATATACCAAAGAGGTTGTGGACAAAGACTATGCAAGTTACTCAGGCACGACAAGTTAAAGTAGATGAATGCTTTTGTGCTGCTTGTGCAGCAACAGCTAATTCAGCAAATGCACTGGGGAAGCACCTGCCAAATTAGTGAGAGTATTAAACTTGAGCCAAGCCCAGCTAAAACATCCCCTGAATCCAAATCTCCTTTATTTGGAGCACGGTAGCAAGGAAACACAGCAATGGATTGTGCATTTTCAGTCGATCATGTAACAACAGATGGTTAAAAGGAGCCTCTCGGATGCTCTTCAGGCAGAATATTCCTGCTAAGTGATTATTTGGATTATTAATGTCCCACTGTAGCACCTAGTGATGATCTGAAAGCAGCTTTATGGGCTGTGACTTTTGTGGTGATGAGCACTAGAGACTCACGGAATTAATAATGTTTTAATTGTTATTGCTTGAACATTGATTAAACTTGTTTAAGGACTTTTAAGGGATTCTATCATTGAGCTTGTCTGGTTTATTGGTGTGAGCCTGAACCTCAGAATGAAACTCTGGGGATACACTGCTCTGTTCCTGTCTGCTCTTGGTGTGGTGAATCCTTTGTGCCTCAGTTTCCTTTTTATGTGAAAATTGCCTGTGCTTTTGTAAATGTTAGCTTTCACAGAGTGTGGGTAGAGATCACTTTATCTTCATTTTATTGTTTGCATATAATATTACACAGTGACTGTGCAGGACTGTGTCAGTGGCCTGCAGCCAGGCTGAGGTTTGCGGAGGGTGTGAGAGAATTCACTGAGTGGGAACTGGGTACCCTGTGTCGCTGTCTCTGTTTGGAAATCCTAGTTGAAGTCATTTGCAGCTTAATCACACATGGAAAGACTCTTCCCAGGGGAAGAGTCTTGTTTGCTGCTAGTAGAGTTCATGTTACAGTAGGAAACCACTATTCCTGACCTCTGAGTTGAATACATGTTTTAAAAATAGTGATGGGACAGAAGAAAGAAGAATAAATAGACTTCACTTTAAGGGCTTGCTCAAACCAAATTGATGTGCTGCAAAGTACTACACCACACTTTGAGAAATGATTGAATCAAATTGTTTTTCAGGGGCTTGTGTCAAGAAAATTGTACATTGTTTATGGCAGTTGCAGAGTAATTCTGTGTTTTTTCATCTTCACTTAAGCAAACAAGAATTATCTTGAAGAAGCAGCGGGTTATTTTTGGATTTACTTTAACAGAGAGCTGTTGATGATAAATGGCTTCTAGAAGACTCACAGGCCCATCAGTGCAACAGAACTGATAGAGGAGTAAAGCAAAACAAATATTTACAGAGAAGGTTTATTTTGGGTGGAGGTTGGATATATATTATTTGAGTTATTTTAGTTGTAATAAGTCTGATGTGAACACTGAGGAAGTATGAAATGTTACGTCCTTGTGTAAGAAAAGAAAAGAACTGCAGCTAGTTTATTCATAGTCTGTGCTAAAGAGAATAGACCTCTACAAATGGTTTATTAACAGCATGGTGCTGTGTGGTGTGTTTTGAGGGGTTTTGTGGGGGGTTGTTTTTGGTTTTTGTATGGCGTGCTATTGAATAGTGAGGGATTTGAGATGTGAGTTTAGCCAGGGGCCCCCAAGATGGGCTGTGGTGGAGGTTGAGGGACCTGGGCTGGCTCAGCCCAGAGCAGGGGTTTGGGGGAACCAAACAGTAGCCCCCTGTGCCTGGGAGGTGCTTTCCAAGGAGATGGACCCAGACTCTTCCCCAGAGTGCGTGGCTGGAGTGAGAGGCAACAGGCTGGAGTTGAAACAAGAGGTTCATGTGGGTTTAAGGAAAATCCACTGTGAAGACAAGTGAGGGGCCATCCACAGAGGCTATGCAGCCTTGGGGAACTTCAGTGTTTTACTGGGAAATGTCCTGAGCAACCTGCTCTGCTCTCATAGCTGTTCCTGCTCTCAGGAGGAGCTTGGATTAGAAGCCTTCCAAGCTTCTTCTGACCTGTTTTCCAATGATCCTGTATATTTGGCATGTGTGGTGATAGCTGGTTGCTTGATTGAAGCAGGGAGGACTCTGAAGGGGTGACAGGAGAAGTATTCTTATTGCATGATTAGTGTCAGTAAGAGGTTTCTGCCACGTACAGCAATGCACTTCCGTAGTTTTGAACTGTGGACAGTTTTTATAGTAGTTTTACTGAGACCTGACACCCCCAGGAATTCAAAAACTCTTCATATGAACTTGCCATGAAGAGCTCATGAAGGAGCCACCCTGAGAGCAGCTTGTACTGGTGAGCTGTTTGTCACTGAAGTTGCTCCGCAGAAGCTTGGTGTGTGAGATGTAGCATCACTAAAACACAGTTCACATCATCCATTCAAACAAAGAACCTGGAAGGTCTCTACAGGTCCACTGGACACATTCAAATCCAGAGTATCCTTCTTGCATCTGCTGAAAACTTCATGTTGTTTTGCTTCCTCACCTGTAAGCAGCTGCAGCTGGGTGATGGTGGTATTGTTCAGTTTTAATGTATTGAAGTATTAAGGGAAAATCTTTCTGCCATATCAGTGCTCAAAGTGGATTTTGATCAGACCTGAGCAACAATATTAGATTCCTACTGAAAGAAAGTAGTTTAGGGATTAAACTGTGGCTGAACATAGGATTTTTAGCCCGTGGAGTGAGAAAGGGGAGGGAAGGGCTGGTAACAGTGGGATCTGAATTAAAGCACATATTCAGCTTTTACTGGAAAAAGCACAGCAAATCCCAGTGATTCTCTGGTTTGTCTCGTAGCCCCGTGAGTACAGTGTGCAGCATTCAGCTGTTCTGCCAGTCAGGAGAATGGAAGCCTCTCGCCTTTTCATTCATGTCCCGTTGATTCATCTCTGTAAACACACAAGCTGTGAGATTATTTTTTGGGGTCTGTTTGAGGGGCCAATGTTTCATCAAACAGACAACTGCAAATTCTGCGTGCAGGTTTTCACAACAGAGAGACAGATTTCCCCTGAATGTGCTTTGTTTTGGATGCTGATCATCTTGTGATTGGTGCTTTTTAATGGAAAGGGGTATGAATGGTCACATATAAATTATTTGAAAACCATAGTTGACTTGTCAGCTGTTGATTCAAAATGTTGTGATTTGATATGTAGATAAGTTTTCTGTAGCAGGATAGGAAAGTTCCACTTTTCCAGATTAAATAAATCATCAATTCATTGCCTTCAGGTCAGTGGATTTCTGTGGATTTTCGCTGGGTGAAATACGGCCTTTAGGAAACAGTCTCACCTAACTTTTTCTCCTCTGCTTTTCCACTTAGAAGTCAGTCCCCCATCACAACAATTGCAGATCTGGCAATTTCCACATGGAAGCTTTTACTCGATACAGTTCAGGGCTTGCTTATCCACAGAGGTATTTTCCCCACAGCTGACATGACGTTGACAGCATAAAATGAGACTCTGCTTTTGATACACATCCATAGTATTTAATATAGTCAGTTTTTAAAATATCTTTAGGGTCTCAGTACTACTGATCCAAAAATGTTTCATCTGAATAGGCTTATTAAAATCAACAGGGGTCTTCACACACTTAACCTAAATTATTTGTCAAGTTCTTCTTAAAATGGGGGAAACTCTGTCTCCAGGTCATTGAATGAAGGCTGTCGGAGATGCCATTGTTATGAAATTGCTGCCTATTTAAAAAATGCTACTGATGTTTGCTCTGAGAGCCTTTACTTTCTACAGACAAAACTAATCCAGGAAAAGCATGACTGTTGCCAATGTAATATGCTGCCTTTGTGGTTTAGGACATCTTTAAAAGGCCTTTCAGTGTAGATTCACTACAGTTTTTCCTGTTTTACAGATACTGTGAACAAGGACACCGAACCCAAAGATCCATTTCCCATTCCAAGAAAGATTATGGCTGAACCAGACTACATAGATGATGACAATCCTGAATTAATTAGACCTCAGAAATTAATTAATCCTGTGAAGTCATCTCGGAATCATCAAGATCTCCATCGAGAGCTGCTAATGAATCAGAAAAGGTAGGAGTCTAAAAATCACTTGTGCCACCCTCCCACCCCAAACACAGCTTGAGTTTTAGTTACATCGAAATGACGTTGTATCCAAAACCCAGCAGGCACCATTGATTCAGATCTTGTAAACTGAAAGACTCTGATTCTTAACTGTGACATTTATTTCTGTTTGAATTTCAGTGCAAAAGCTTGCCCAAGAAGGCTTTTCATTTTGTTTTCATGAATACTCAGAGGGTCAGTTTTGAGAGGAAACAGTTCAGTTCTCCCCTATTACACTTCATATGGGTTACCTGGGCACTGTAATTTGTCTTGTACTCTTAATATTATCAAGTATTTGACAAAATTTTGCTATTAAGAGCGGAATGATAAAGTCTGTGGGCTTTGACCATTCCAATTGCACTGAGTTTATGAGGCCACTTTTAAATCAAAGAAATCATGTAGTTTAGTTCACATGAAACTGTTCTCTACTTTGTCTCACAATGCATTGTGATAGTCTGGTGCCTGCTCTGCTGCTGCACAAGTGTTTCTTTGTATGTTTTGCAAATGCTGCCTGCTCCTCTCTGGGGTGGGATGCACAGCTGTTGCTCTAGATATTGCTTTCAGAGATGTAAACAACCATGACTTCATTTTATCAACTTCAGAGACACAAGCACCTGGCCCAGAAATAGCTGAAGTTGTGTTATTAAATCTCTTCAGCAACAGAGGAGTCATTTAGAAGAGACATTAGCAAAACAGCCACCAGACCACCTGGTGGAGGAAAAGGCACCAAGCCTGTTGATGCTCCTTTGTTTAAACCAACAGAAACTATGATATCATTTGGTGATTTGGTGCATTGAAGACACCCAAAATGGACTTTCCAAAGGCAAAGTGTGGGGATCTATAAAATAGAAGTGGAAGAACAGTATTTCAGAGTACATTTGAGCAGTTATCTGCTGGTAGCAGCCATTCTGACTTTTTGAGACCCAGGACTTTGATAAGGAAGAGTAAAAAGCCATGAATTTGGCTACTCCAGCACAACTGGATTTTTCTATTTGGCAGGAAGAGGCACATTATGGCAGTTTTTCTCTCTCTTTTTTTTTCCTTTTAATCCTTGGGCATTGTAGTATTTTGAGGGGAGAAGGGGCCTTTTTATGTGTAATAGCAAAATCCTCACAAATGCTGGGCTTAGAGACTTAATTCTAAATGAATTGCATACACAATATAGCGTTTCTTTAGTGATGGAGAGGGAGAGATATTTTACAGAATGCCAACTGAACTGGAAGAAACTGGCCTAAATAGGTGTTTGTCCTATTTTTCATTAATGGGATTAAACATCAAAGTCAGTTCCTAGCACCAAGAAGTTTATAGTCATTGAAAGAAAAATAGTTGAAGTTTCCTGATGATCTTAATCTAGAGGATGTGGAAGCTGCAATAAATTAAGACTATTTTTTTTCTTTTAAGTTTATGAAAGTATAAAGCACTTTTAAATAGTATGGAGTTCTTTTCTTCTACAAAAATATCCTATTACACAGAAAAGTTGTGCAGCCCTCAATACCTTCTCTTCTCTTATTGTAATTTTGATTAGCTGCAGCTGTTAATTTTAGAGTCTTATTTATTGCTGCAGAAATGAAATTCTTTGAGGATTTTCACTAGCAGAAAAATTGGTATCTTTTAGAGGAGGGTTGATCTTCTGTGCTTTGTGTCTCTGTACTGGCTCTGATAGAAGGCTTTTCAGTAATGTAGGTATTAGGCTTGTGTTCTTCTTGTTACAGCAAACTGTTGTATGTATGGAGGACTTTCAGTGCTCTTATAAAAGTCTGCTTAACATGCTGCTTATTTTGTTGCAAAGACTCAGTGTAGACATCAGCAACTTCACTTTTGGACCCGTCAGCTCTGAACAGCCAGGAATGGATGTTGGGAGATATTAGCTAGTACTGGTCCAGTCATTCTCCGTGCCTACTGTGAGCAGTGTCTGTTGAGCAGTGAACTGCTGTAGTTATTTACTTGCAGAAAGGGTCGTTGTTTTGAGGGGGAAAAAAAGGATTCAGGTGGTGCTATCTCAAGGTACTGGTCACTTACATTTTTACTTATTAGGGGTCAACCTCAGCTCTGCAGAGTATTGGTGCTGTCCCCGCCAGGGGTGTTAACCCTATCAGCTGTAACTTGTGTTGTGACACATTTTGCTTCCTCTATATCAAAGCCTTAGGATTTGTAATTTAACCAGAACAGTCACCAGGAGGTGATACAAGACCCCAGTTAATCCAGTATCCCCCAGTTTGTTGCTTTTCCTTTTTGCATAAGAGAGTGGAAACAGGACTGACATTACAATTCTGTGACAGATCTGCCACCCTCACCTGGTTGGACTGAGGGGTTGTATTTACTTGTACTTTCTGCAGGTTCCCTTTGTTATGGCACATCTGAATCAGTCTGTGCCTCTGCTTTGTTATGGTGCACCCGCAGTCAGAAAAGCAGCAACAGAATGTTACTTAGCAGCTGCTCTCTGGTTTGAGGCTGTCTTGACTGCTGATTGCCAGTGTGGAAGCTTCCACTGACTCTGCTCTCACCAATCCAGTAGTACTAGCAGTAGTAGTAGCAGTAGTAGCAGTAGTAGTAGTAGTAAAAAATGACTAGCTTTTCCTGCCTGACTTCAGTTTTATGTGCTAAAATGTAATTAAAATAGCATGAAACATAAAATATGAACACAGTCTTGTAGCTTCTGTTGCACTCAGGCCATGAGATCTATTGTGAGAAATAGGGAACAGCATTTGGTGTTGCTAAATATTTGATCTTGCTGCCAGGGTATGTACAGGGATAGAGTGTTGCATAATATATGGAGTCATTCCTAGATGCCACCATAAAATGGCGTTTTAATGTTTTATTGGACATGCTGTCAGATATGATAATTAATGAATAATTAGGCAACCACAGATGTGAAGCAAGTAGGAAGGGTAAAAATATGCTTTCTGAAAGTTTATTCAGATTATTGAATTTCTTAAAGTTAAAATAAAAAATGGTTGATGTTAAACCTAATGCTGGATGCTTTCACATAATCGTCTTCACAGGAAAGACAATAATAACAAAGATAAATTTCAGATCTCTCTGCTCTACCGTAAGTGACGCTAATACCTGAATAACAGGGAGAGCATTGAATTTTATAACAAATTTTAAAACCATCATAGCATTACAGAGATAAAAGAAATAGCTGAAGTCACAAAAATAAGTAGGAGTGAGTGTCCATGTGTGTGCCTGTATAAATAAGGTCATGCATCTTTCCAAGGAGTGTGCTTTCTCATTCCGGAGTAGCTGGCTTGGAAAGCAATTTGTGCTGAACAGGCTCAAAACATTCAGTTCATGTAGCACCTAAAGGCTTGTCAGAGGGAGAATCCTCCAGGCTTTGTCTGGTCTCCAAGGTGACGACAAGTTTTTTTATTCTGGATTTTTGTTTTCTTAGGCTCTTTGTGATGTTTAGTGTAGCCTGAGAGCTCTCACTGGAAATAGCTTCACAGCCAGGCATGGGTAAAGCTGTTATGTTGTCAAGAAAAGGAGAGAATCCATGATTTCCAGGAGCAGTGTGACAGACCACTTTTTAGTTTTGTCCATGCAAACTCCTATGGGCAGAACACCCTGCACAGGACTGTCTGAACACAGCTGTTCTGAATTACTGGCCACCAAGCAAATTCTTCTTGTCCAAAATTTGTTTCTAGCTCTGATAGTACCTTGATATGTGGTGGTTTTTTCAATCCATTATTTTGGAATTGAGATAATACAGTGAAGACTAAAGGTGAAAGTTAATGAATTTATACAGGAGAAATACCAGCATGCACACTAAAGGGAAATATCTTTGGTGATTATATGGCTTAAATTCTGTCTTAGGGTACTGGTTAGAAACCAGGCAAATGTCTGCATGTTTTTTCCTTTTAATTATTTATTTATATCCCAATATATCTAAATAGGCAACTACTTGATTTTAATAAAGCTGCCTGCAATTCTGTGTGAATTTGTGCTAATTGAAACTGTTCTCTTTTTTCTCCCCACCATGTAATTTGAAGGGGTCTTGCACCTCAGAACAAACCAGAGCTACAGAAAGTGATGGAGAAAAGGAAACGAGATCAAGTTATTAAACAACAAAAAGAAGAGGAAGCACAAAAGAAGAAGTCAGACCTGGAAATAGAGCTACTGAAACGGCAGCAGAAACTGGAGCAGGTAAAATGGGGAATAAGAGACCTTTACACATCTGCATCTGAGCTCCTCACCTGAGGCTCCCTTTGTAGACAGGAAAGAAGCAGCAGCCAATATTTCTCATATTTCCCCTGATTAAATGCAGATATCTCTTAGGATAAGTCAAATCATGCTCTTTAATTACCTGCTTGTTGTCACTTACTGTATAGGAACTGCATATGGAGTCTGCCTTCGGTCCAATGAATCCTGCACCAGCCAGCAGGAATGTGTGTAGAGCACTGGCACTATTTAACCATTGAAACTGAGGTGATTTAGTCAATTTTTGTAGTCTAACTCTGATCCACTAAGAATGGCTGTTAGGCTGTAGTGCATCAAAGGTACATTTAATGAATTTTGAAAAATCAATTGATTCTCCTGCATTATGTAAGAAACTAGATTACTTTAAAAAGATCTTTCATAGTCTTAAAATGTATGAGCCCATTGGTGTTTTCAAATGAAAGAAAAGGTCCTCAGACCCTGGGTGTGGAGATGATGTAGAGTTGGAGTTCCTTGTGGTGAAGCTTTTTGCCAGGCACAGGGTCAGCCAAATGTCTCTATGCCTCTGGAAGCACTTCATGTGCCTGCGAGAAAATATCTCTACAGTGAAACAGCTCATCAGAGAAGTCACTATGCATTGAGCAATGCATTTATTTTTACATAAATGAATGCTATAAATAAATGCTTTAAAACAGTATCTCCTGTGTTTCTCAATAGAAATCAATTAAACCAAATAATTACTATTAAAAATGGCATGTAATCCAATCATTATTTAGGTTTTAGGGTCTCATTATCAGTTGGGTTTTTTGTTTTAATTAGGCTTAGAAATATTTTTGGAGAAAGCTATTGTATTTTTAAGTGTATCATCCTGTCATTTTTCTTATCTCTCTTAAGGGTCCAGCTTTGAATGGTTCAGCTTGTAGGAAGATTTGGTTTGAAACTGAGCCATCCAACATAGATTATGTAGATTAGAAAATTCTGTTAGAAGAGGAAAAGCCTGCCCATTGCAAACAGTGCTGTGACTTTGTAAACATCCTAGGAATGGCATTAATTGACAACATGACTCATGGAGGGACATTGTTGTGATTTATGGAAACAAGGCATGTCCCTTGTCGGTGAACCAGAGATGAAGGAGAGATTATTTGGGTGAGCTGTACGTGGTCCCCATTAATCAGGGAGACTTTGGTCTGTTTAAAAAGAAAAAAAAAGCTCCTTTCAGGCACTTTTGTTAGTTTTCTAAAGGGTTTTTTTTCCTTTCTGCCAACTCATCTGCCTTCTCTCAGGATCACTAAACAATCCATGGTCTGTGCCATGTGTGAGCCTGTGCTGGATGGGCACTGCACAGCCTTGCCACACAGAGCATTTCCATTCCTCACATGGAAAATTCAAGTGCCTGCATGGGCAGGAGCACCAAGTTGGTTAAAAAGGTCGGTGAATGGGCTCTCAAAAAACGAATGGCTAGGGAATATTTTTTGGGGTTTTATTGCTTTTTGTGATAGACAACCAGATACTCCTAAAGAGGCTCAAGTTAGATACAGAACTCCATACCTAAAAGTTCAGAAATCAGTTCTGCAAGTGTGCTCAGTAGTAGCTGTTCACGTGTTCTCCCATGAGGCACATTCTTCCTTGTTCTGTTTTAAAAGCCAGAGAAGGGAATTACTGTTGTTTCTTTAATGAAGATGTCCAAGAATTTCTTTAAAAATGCTTTGTCTTGTTCTTGTAGTGGGCTTGCAGAGCTTTTGTCTGTCTGGTGAAGGTGGACATCTGGAACAAGCTAGAGCCAAGGATTTGAAAAGATTTATTGTTTGTGAGAACAGATACTCCCAAAGAAAGGCAATTTTATCTTTTCCATGAGACAAAGAAAGGAAGCAATTTAAAGAGTTTGGCATGGCCAGTTATTGAAACCTTTAGTTTTTTGTCTTGTATTGCAATGATCTATTTTCTATACTTTTTTTTTTTTAACATGTGATTCCCTTTTAAGCTGGAACTGGAGAAGCAGAAGATACAGGAAGAGCAGGAAAATGCGCCTGAGTTTGTCAAAGTCAAGGGCAACTTGAGGAGGACGGTCCAGGAAGCAACAGAAGCACCAGACTCCTAGAGCCAGCGCCTGCTAAGACTTCCGGCTTTCCTGCAGAGAGAGGCTTTTGCAAGTTGTCTCACATTTGCCCCTCAAGAGGGAAAATAACAGCATTCAGCTGACACTTACTGAAGATGAGATTTTTAATTCCTGCGACGAGTGGATTAAAAAGACAGTATCGTAAACGGATCGACTTGCCAAATACAGTCCTGAGATCAATGGATAAGGAGTGTTTTGTCAGTTCAGTGTCATGGACCAGGCTGACGTGCTTTCTCAGAGATTTTAACCAGGGATACTAGAGAAACTCCTTCAGTATTGCACTGCTTTAACTCTTGTGATCCTAGTTTAGTGGAGATACACAGATTATATTTTGCTTTACAACAGAACAAAAATCCTCCTGTGATATCTTATGAAGCTTTGCTGTGCAGGTGGATTTCCTCCATCTAGACCTCCATCTAGGCTGTGTATATCCCACAATAATTTGTGCTTAGTTGGAATTTTTACTAAATCTAGGAGGATATGAGGTGTGCTGATTATTGCTGTCCATCCTCACTAGGATAGGTGGGTATGGGCAAGATGAGCATGCTTAAAATTGAGCAGCAGTGAAAAGTTAAGCAGCCTTAAAGCCCATTTCTTGCTGTATGCTGTGTAGAATTTGGGCTATGAAAGAGCAAAAATCTAATGATCCTTTCACCAGGGAGACTCCCAAGGCTGATTTGTCTGTCCATGAAGTTACACTGTTGTGTACAGGCCTGTGCAGTGCTACCTGTGAATTTACCTCTCAAAGCAAAATGATCTGTCTTCTACTTCTCATGCTTTGAAATCCTGCTTCCTTTGGTGTTGTGGCCTTTCTCCTCCAAGGACATGCTGAACAGAGTACATTGGTAACACATTACTTGGTAGTGTTTGAACTCATTTGCTGGAACTGATCTGCCGTCAGTTGCTACTCTTTGCTTGCAGACACCTGTTGCAGTTTCTGCAGTAGAGAAGTGTTTAAACCAGACCAAACCGATTACTGGAATCTACTGAAATGAATTTTTTTCCCTAAAATGAGGCATAAAATGAAATTCATTTTATCCCATCCTTCATTTAGCCTCAAGAAAGAAGGGAAGTGTGTTACCACTGAGACTTTGGGTCCAATTCTGTCATCTTCTGCCTTTCCGCTAGTTGCCCCTGTGACTTGCCATTAAATAAAATATTGCTCCTCTTGCGCAGGGATGACAGAATCTGATCCTTCATGTGTGAACAGACTAGTTATCCAGGAAAGCCTGGGATGAGGAGTGGGGAACAGATTGCTCATGTAGGGTTATAGAACTGGGTTCTTACCTGGTGTGATTTGGTGCAGATATATCTTCACTATCTGGGGAGAAATCCTCATCTTCCTTGGTCAGAACAGCCCTAGCTCTCACTGAAACTGTGTTCATCCATATCAGCTGAGGATCTAATCCCTAGCCTTTGCCTTAGGATGCTAAACACAATAATTTCTGCTTTGTAATTACATTGGACATAACTGTTTGAGAACACTTTTTATTAATATCAGCAGTGGCATGTTTGTATTGTAAAGGTGTGGTGGAGGGTTGTTGGTTTGGTTTTTATAATTCTTTTTGCCTATCCTGTAAGTATTGGATGTTTTAAATACAGTTTCAGATTAGCACTTGGGACAAAACACAGTTAGAAATGTTTCCCAGATACAAACTTTAATTTGTCAAGATACAGGCATTTTTGTGAGGGTATAATCAGATTGAGGGTAAATTGAATTGCGATAAGCATATTGCCATTGATTTAGGCTTGCAGTGCGACTCATGTCTAGAAGATTAAATGTGAAGATGGTCTAACAGACTGTTCAGGTTATGGACATACAAAAGACAAAGGCCAAATGTAAGACTCTTCCATGTTCCACCTCAACAAAGGAACACCCTGAATGCTGCAGGTTCTTCCCTCTCTCCTTCCCTTCTCCTGGCAGGAGAGGATCTTCTCTGGCAACACATCATTCCAACACACACTGATTTTGTTTCATGTTGGTGAGACAGCACTATGTCCGAGCCTGCCACGCCACTCTCATACTTTATCTTAGCTGTTCCCAGCCTACCAAACATCCTGCCTCTAGGTTTCAGCTTTACATTAACCTTCTGCTCGGTATGGAAAAGTCTAGAACCCTTCCTGTGGCTTGAGCAGATCATTTCGTGTCAGCCATTTCTCCTTGGTGATCATGGCAATCCTACCACACAGGCACAATGAAATGAAATTGGTGGCACCAGGGGCAGTGGGGGACAAAGACCCCCTTTTTGGCTTCAGTGGGTGTGTTGTATTGGGCCCTCAAGGCTGAAGGCCATCTGCTTTCTCCCTAGGTTAGCTTGTGATTCAGGGTAGAGTTTCTCTTTCTGTAACACAGGAGGCCAGAAAACTTCCTTGTACATACAGCATGAAGTTGTTTTTTGTTTTTCATTGGAATTAACTCTGTGTGAACAGAACATCAACGCGTGTGTTAGAACATCTTTGAATCCTGCTAATCCTTTAGTCTAGGAACCCCAGCCACCTTCGTGTCAATTTTGACAGGCAGAAGCTTGTCTTTGAAGTCAGGATTGGGCAACCCTTCAATGGGTGGCCAGTTAGTCACACCACAAGTGTCCTGTGCAGCTACTCAAGTAAGAAACTGCTTGGCAGTGAGCGTAAGCAATTCCTGCTCTCCCCTTCAGCTATATGGGTTTTGAAGCAATCCAGAAATACTTCAGTGATTGGAAAATCGCTCACTTACCACTTTGTACTTTTTTAAAAACTCTTGCTTTTGATAATAAAGTAGTAAATTTTTTAGCATTTTTGTGGCTTTAACCTTCTGTTAATATCTGCACTTGTTTGAGTGTACATATATAAATATATATAAATATAAAAAGGGAGCCTTAATGGATTTGTTTTCATAATTTAATATTTTTTGTATTTTCTCTTGTATAATTGTTTTTAACTAAAGGTATTACAAGAATGAGGGTGGAATACTTAGAACCAAAGTTATGCTTAATAAAATCTACTACATGCTTGGTGTATGTTGTGGTGTCTGTCATATCCTGCCAAAAACAAAACCTTGGGTGTGTCTGGGAAAACACAATAAAGACGCTCTCACACCTGCCAGGTTCAGCAGAAAGGAGGGGCAGTCTACTTTATTGACATATGTCACATTCTTATACAATTCCCAACTCCACAAGGGATTGGAGAGCATATCACTTCCTTTTCAATCCCACTGGAGAAGAAAGATGCTCATCAAAGTTCTCTTATCACAAAAGGAATGAAAAACAGAAAATACCGTTAAGTAAACATTGGCTATTGTTTACATGAAACTGTGTGAAGAATTTCTGACTCCAAGGTTAAAACAGAAGGCTTTAGCAAAAACCAGGGCAACACTTGGGGGCTGCACTCAGATATCCAGATTGTTTAAAATTCTGCAGTGTGGAGGGAAGTATCAAGATCATGATGGCTCTTGGTTCCTTAAAACCCTGCATCCCTGTTTGTATGTGCAGAAGTTGGCAGAAGGAGTTTGCTGTGTCTCTTAGCAATATAATTCTTTGAATATATTTGATGCACAAAGTTTTTAGCAGGACTGTGCAGCTGTTCAGGTAGCACAAAGTGAGGCAGAGCATGAGGGAAAATGTCCAGTGGGAGTCAAGTAATTGTGGAGATCATTCCCTATCCTTGGAATTGTCATCATTGTAATAGCTCCATTTCAAACGGGAGTGAGAAGAGAGTGATGAGCCTGGTTCTGGGTTCAAGTCCTACAATGCTCTTTTTAATTTAGCCAGTGCTCCAACCTGTGGTTCTAGTGGGAAAGACTTGGGCATGAGAAAGAAAGTGCAGGCAGAAATGATTTGCCTAAATGGGTTAGTGTCAGACAGCTCAGTGCCAAAGAGCAAAATCATGTGTCCACAGCAGACAGGGAAAGTAGCAGGGGGTGGACAGGGCTGGAAGAGGTGTGTGCCATCAGCTCTCCACAAAGATCCTCAGCTCATGCTGGTGAGCCCTGGTCAGCCAGGCAGGTAGCAATGGAGGGGGAGCTGGAGAGGAGTATGGGGTGAAATGAAGTGGGGGAGGAGGAGCAGAGCAGTGAATTCAGAACAGATGTCAGGAAATGCTGTTTTCCCTCAGAAACTGCTCAACATGTGGAATGGTCCTGGCAGTATTGCTGATGCAATGATGCTGGACCTGCTCCAGGAGCCCGGAGATGCGGGGGAGGTAAGAAAGAACAGAGTTAGTAAGGGGTAAGTTTCTGTGGCCTGTTGGAGATGCTGCCCTGTGATCTCCTACCTCAAGTGTAGCAAAATGTGTTCCGAATTATCCTTGGATATTTCACTCCAGCTCCAGAAAGAAAATGGTGAGGGCATGTGATCTGCTTTTGTAGCATGTCCAGAAGAAAAGATGATCCTCCTTTTGTCTGCTTTTTTGGATTGCATTGAGCTAATAGGTTTTGTCATGTGGCTTTGCAAGCACCAGTCCACTGGGGGCATTGCCTATGCTCCTGTGGCTATAGGCAGATGGGTTGTGTCATGCCATAGCTATGTGGGAAGAAGTACCTTGAGGTCCCGTAGCTGCTCTTAAAAGGTCTGTGGATAGTGTCTGTAACCTAAAATGACTGGTGGCACTTGTGACCAGTTGCACTTAAGAAAATAACTGGAGATGAAAGAGCTGCTGCTGCTGTGCAGTTTCCACAGGATCAGAACGGACGCCCATGGGCTAAAGAACTGGAAGGCAAGTTGGGTTCTGAGGGCATTGCGATAGAAAGAGCACAAATGCTTGATGAGATCTGGAGGAGTGGAAATACAAGATACTTTCCCCCTCTGCCAGTTCAAAGTGTGCTCTGTTTGGAATCTTTCATCTGTCTAAGTTTGTGGTGCTCTTGTCAATATTAAGGATGACTATCCTCAATGGAAGTGGTGGAAACCGTGGCCAGAGGAAGTATTTGGTGGTGGTAGTAGAGCACAGATGTCCTGACTGTCACTCCAGTGCCTGTGTTCCAGAGCTCATGTTTTGGCATTGCTGCAGTCCTAGGAGAGGGCTGCAGTGAGTCCATCCCACGGCCTGCGGTACCTCTCTGAGGTTAGCAGGGACTGCTGCTGCAATTTACTGAACCTAAAGTACATGCATTTGAGATAATCATCCACTTTTCATTGATACCAGAGCAGAGCAATCAGCCCTGTGGAGTGCAGTTGCCTTCCTTTGACTGTGGAGGAGCCCACAGCACCTGACTCATTGAGAACATTGTCTACCTCGCACGAATTCTGGGCAGCTCAAATGCCACCTTCAAACCACCCACTCTTTTTCATGGAGTTTTGCATCCCAGGATAGATGAGGCACCTGGATGCCTTCAGTAGATTTGGCCCTTCATGTCTGTGTGGTTCATAATGTGATAAAGAGCCTGTCTCTGCACTGTGCTCACCAGCTCTGGTGCTTGGTGCCAGCCCAGCTCCTTGGAGGGGACATGTGGCCTCTGCAGGGGCTGCGGAGGAGGGACCTGCCGCAGGCAAGTGCTGACCAGCAGGAGGGGAGGTGGCATCTCCACAGTGGTGAGAGGGAAGGAGGAGGAGGTGAAGCACCTGAGAGGGGGCTCCAATAGCCAGAATCACCCACTGCTACAGCCATAGTACTTAAATATCTGAGTAATAATTTTCAGAATTAACTCCTATTACACATCCAAGTCTAATCTCTCGGGTGGATGGCATGAGCGATTTAACACAGATTGAGGCTGGCACATGGAAACTTCAACCTGATTAAATGGGAAGGAGAAACGTGTTTCTTTCCCCCTCTTCAGCTATTCGGAAACAAATCTTTAATAATGCAATCAAAATGCCAAGTCTGCTTTATTGTGCTCAAAAATTAAAGAGCACCCAGCAAGCCTAAGCCCCTTAGTGGGGTTCATTTGAGGTATGCATTGCTTGGTATGGAAGGGTAAAGGGAGCTGCCTGTGGAGCGCTGAAACCCGCTGGCTCTGGAGTCCCAGCCCATGTGAAATGGTCTCCCTGAAGGAAAGGCTGTGTCCAGCTGGTTATCTTTCCTTCCTGTGGTAAATGAAACCCAAAATGTCCTCTGATGAAAAGCTAATCAAGAATTTGCTTTCATTAGTAGCAGCAGAAAAAGAGAGAGACCCCCTGAACTTACACTGTCAAACCTGGAACGTCCTTCATCACTGTGGCTGTGGGCTGTAAGGGGTGATTTTCTCTAATGTACAGTTTGAGCACTTGTCTTCATCCAGCTTTGTTTTGGTGCTAATCCTTTCAGTGAATTCTGCTCCATACAATTTCAGGGAATCACCTTGGTGAGCTGAGCTCAGCAACAAAATGCATTTGGGGAATTTGCTAAGCCCAGTGGCCCCCATACGTCTCAACCTTTGGTTTGTTAGGGAAATTTTACTCTCATTTCTAATAGAAATGGAATTAACTTATTAAATACCACAGAATAAATTCTCTTCAAACAGAGATCTTGCATTTTTTTATCATTTTCTTGTTGCAAGAGAGTTACTTCTGCTTTATACCAAGAACTCCATTCCCTGTGTATTGGGAAATTGTTACAATAACCAGATTAGAGGTGAACTGCAAACTACCTTCAGGCCCTTCTGCAGTTAGACCTGCTCAGTCCTGATGCTGGAAAGCAGGGATTAGGGAGGCAAAAGGAGGTGCTAAAAAGGAGGAACAGACAGTGGGAAGGCAAGTGCCTGACTGATGAAGGTTTCCACCTTGTATCCAAGGTTAAACAGCAGCTCTGAGGATGCTGCACACAGCCTGCATCTGTGTTTGCATCTAGTGTACCGTGTGCCTTTTTATTTCCCCTGAAGCCTCATTGTGTTCTTGATTCCTTTCCTATTGTTTCCCTTCACCCCAAGCTCTTCCTGCCTATTCAGGCCTCCCTGCATTTGGATTATTTCCCAGGGCTGGTTTGTAATGAAAGGCATTTAATTAACGAAGAATCCTTGGGATAGATCCTAAAATGGGTGTTTGAGGCTGACTGCTGCAGCATGGAGGGAAACCCAGCCCAAGCCCTTGATATGTGGGGAGTGGAGATGGGAAATACTGGATATGCAGGGACCAGAAGCAGGTGGAAATAAAAATTAAGAGTGGCTGTCAGGCAGCATAAAGGGGAAACCAATATAGACATCTCAAAGCTTTTATCTCAGAGCCCTACTTTAAAAGAAGGACCATGATGAGAAAAACCCTATGGGAGTGAAAAGGAAGATGGCAAAAATTTGTTCCTAGATTCCTTCTCTACTGCCCCTGAGCTTGTGAGACCCCACCTGGAGTGCTGCATCCAGCTCTGAGGTCCCCAGCACCAGGACATGGAAGTGTTGCAGTGAGTGCAGAGGAGACCAGAAAGATGATCTGAGGGCAGGAGCATCTCAGCTGAGGGAGCTGGGGTTGTTCAGCCTGGAGAAGAGAAGGCTCTGAGGAAACCTCATTGTGACCTTCCAGTACCTAAAGAGGTCTTGTAAATTGAGGAGGAGCAACTTTTTATGTGGGCAGATAGCCACAGGAGAATGGTTTTAAACTAATAGAGGAGAGATTTAGGTTAGATGTTGGGAAGATGTTCTTTACTTGTAGGGTGGTGAGTCACTAGAACAGAGTGCCCAGAGAAGTTATGGATGCCCTGTCTCTGGAAGTGTTCGAGGCCAGGTTGGATGGAGCCCTGACCAGCCTGGTCTAGTGAAAGGCACCCCTGCCCATGGCAGGGAGTTGGAACCAGGTGATTCCCTTCCAACCCAAGCCATTCTATGGTTAGCTGGAAGCCTAAAATAAATAGAAGCAATGCGTGGGCAAACTCAAATTGCCCTCTTTAAAGCCATAAAAAGTCTCTTTGAAGGATTTGCCGAGCAGGCGTTTGCTTACCCGGGTCCTTTCCCAGCGCCAGCTGCCAGGGCCGGGGTGCAGCGGGGATGCTCCCGCAGCCCCCGCGCAACTCCCGCCGGCTGCTGCCCTCTCCTGGGCAAAGCGGAGCGGAGCGCGATCCAGGGTTGCCTTTCCTTCCCCCTCCAAAGCTTTCCTCTAAAAACACCGCAGCGCTGAGCTGTCGAGACTGAGTGATTGGTGCTTTCTTGGGAAAATGCCTTATTATTTCGTGATTCTTCTTATGCAAATGTCATTAACACTTCCACTAAGACATCGCTGGTTCACCGTGTTAAAAAGCCTTGATTGAGTGTGTTTCAAGACCTCGGTAGGTCAGGAGCTGGATTCACAGAGGGGTGTTTGGTGTCTTGTGTTCCAGCGCTCACTCTGGTTTGCCATGGAGCGGTCTGTGATGGCTGTCGTGGAGTCTCTGGGGCTATCCACCGGCAGATCCCTGCAGGGACCCAAGGCATTCTTAGGACGATTTGGAGATGTGATAAGCCCGAATGTGCCAGGGTTGTGCTTGGAACAGCCTTCTCCAGTCGCTGGTCCTTCACCTGACGTGGCAACAGCCACCACTGTTGCAGTCTGGGGTCATTGCAGAGGATTTAGCTCCTGCTGCAGTTCCAGCAGCAAGCACGGCCCTGTGCTATCCCCCCTCTGCTGTCTTCCACTGCCCACACTAGTAGCAGTGGTGTTCATCCTGCTGTCACCCCAAAGAGCACTGATGTGCCCTCTGTGGCCTGGCAGCCCTTTCCCGGCAGGAGAGAGACCCCAGCCAGACCCTCCCTCTGCCCCAGGGAAGGACTGCAATGGGACTATCAGAGTGAAGGTGGGGAGATCATCCTCCATTCCCACATATCCCACTTGTCCATCTGCATTTGCTGTCCTGGTTTCTATACCTGCAACTTTTCCCTCTCTCTACCCATTCAAACTCCCTGCTTTCTAAAAATGTCGCCCACCCTCAGCTCCATCCTCTCAGCTGGGAGCAGTCTTGTCCTGTTGCTATAACAACGAGCAGCAGCCCAGCCAAATCAGCCAGACCCTGCCACATTTCCCTGCCTGCATCCAAATCATCTCCCTAGGTGTGAACACACTCTCTTCTTCCTCAAGTCTTTGCCATCTGCCTGCAAGGGGGAGATTGCTCCCTTTGGGGGGCTGCTGCCCTCTGCACTCCACATGTGCCTCCTTTCCCCTCTGAGCATACTTTGCAGCCCTCCAGCTGGGTCCACACACATGATCTGGACCACATGACTGTCCCACATACCCTCTGAGCTAAAACACTACTCTTCTGGCCCAGAAATCCCATGCAGGTTAAATTATGAATGAAAATGGGGAGAATTGCTTGAAATACAGTGAAAAAGACGTGTCCAGGGTTGTATCCTGAAAGCTGGAAGGTGTGCCTAGCACAGAGGTGCAGGGGAAAGAATTTTTTTCAGAAGTAGAGTCTCTGAGTGTCCCTGCCCTGTGGCCTAAGCCACACATCCAGCCCAGGGAGTACCCACTGGTGCTGTGTAAAGCCTCTCTGTTACTGCAGCGGTGCTGTGGGCAGAGCTTGCTGGTCCTGCAGAAAGCAGGGAAACAAGCCCTGCTGCCCTTGAACTCCTTGAGGGCCCTACTAGTAGATATTAATGGTGGCTTTTCCACCCTGGGTCATGAGCTCCAGTTAAAAGTGCTTTTTCCAAGCCTTTCTGGACTGGCAGCAGCAGACTGTAAGATGCAGATGGAAGCAGTGAGTTCCTCTCTGGCTGAGAGAGTGTGGCACGAGGCTCCTCATTCTGAGCTGCATCTCTGCTGCCCTGTCCCTGGGCAAACTGCTGTTCCCGGGGCTCATCACAGTGGCTTCTGACTACCCTGCTGAAAAAGACCTAGGACAGCGTCCCAGGATAATGCCAGACTGGAGGGACATCAGGAGCTGCACCTTGAGTGCTGTGTTCAGTTCTGGCCCCTCAGTTCAGGAAGGACATTGAGGTGCTGGAGCGTGTCCAGAGAAGGGCAATGGAGCTGAGGAAGGTTCTGGAGCACAAGTCTGATGAGGAGCAGCTCAGGGAGTAGAGGGTGAAGAAAAGGAGGCTCAGGGAGGGATCCTATCACTACAACTCTCTGGAAGGGAGCTATAGCCAGGTGGGGGTCAGGCTCTTTTTTCAGGTATAGGATAGGAGGAAATGGCCTCAAGTTGCACCAGTGGAGGCTTAGATCAGATATTAGGAAAAATTCCTTCACTAGAAGGGTTGCCCAGCATTGGAACACGCTGCCCAGGGAAGTGGTGGAGTCACCATCCCTGGAGGCATTGGAAGGATGTGTAGATGGGACACTTGGGCACATGATTTCCTGGTGGACTGTCAGTGCTGCGTTAACGTTTGGATTCAAGGATGTTAAAGGTCCTTTCCAACCTGAATGATCCTCTATCCTCTGCCATCTTCTCACCTCAGGACAGCTCCAGCTGCTGCTTTACCTGTAACATTTTCCATTCTCCATTCCTAGGCTGGAGGCCAGGGGAAATCTGGGGGTTTCACAAAACATGTATTGAGTAGTGCAGCTTCCTGTAGTGAGTGGGCTGGCAAGGTTGAGGAGCTGATCTCCTCCACCACTGTTTGTTTGACAGGCAAGGTACATGGCCAAAGAGACCTGCTGAGGGTTTGTTCCCTAAAAGTACCTTTGTGTGCATTTTTAAATTCTCCAGCCCCTTGGCGTTTATATCTCACCCTCACTAAGTGGAGTGAAATCACTTCAAACTCAGCAAGTTGGAAAGCTCTCTGGAATAACTATGGCAATTTCTGCTCCTTTTAGCAGTGAATTGTTCTTGCATTCTTGGTTGTAGCTGGAACTACATATCCGCTACTGTTAATTTTGGGATTTTTGGTGGCCTTAAATGCAATATAAATTTACCTCTTTATTTATGGAGCTTTGGATTAAAGAGCTGTTCTTTCAGTTCATCTTGGATTTCTGGTTTCAAGAGCTTCCTTATTCCAAAGCTACCGATCTCTTCTTTTTTAAAATTACTTTTAGGTGCAAAATGTTTTTGTCTCGGTGTAATGATGGACTTTTCACACAACCTGGTTTTGATAATTGGGAAAAGGCTCCAGACAAATTTGAGCTCCTACTGCCACTCTTCCATCAGGAGGACACATACATTCTTCCTGTTAACACAGGGGGCAGAGTCCCTTTGTGCTGAGCTTTCCACCCTCCGAGGAAGCAGTGATGGTATCTTTAATGAAGCTGGTAAATATTATGGGTTCTCTTACCAAAGAGAGGTTTGGTCCTGTAAGTGGAGACTCTCAGCTGCCCTTTTTTTGGCTACTCTCTGTGCCTCTAAGCAGGCTCAGCTGAAATCCACAGCGGGTCCAGGCTGTGACATCCCAAAAGCAGCAACCAGGCCCAGATGTTCTTGTCCTCACCTTGGCTGAGGAACCAACCCGCTGCTTCCCAGTCTAATCTCCACCTCCAGTGGTGCTGGCCTGCCTTCCCCAGCGTGGGGATGCTCCAGAGACAGCTGGCCCAGCAGTGAGATGGGATGCTCCACAGAAGATACCCCTTGACTCAAGATGATTTATCTAGTGAAATGGAAGAAATTCCAACAGCAGATCACCTTGGTACCAGAGATCCTGCATCCTCTATTTTCTCCAGGGAAAGCGTCATTCTTTCGTTGATCCCATCCAAATAGGAATGTGTGAGGGATCCTGGATTTCCACCTGCCATTTCAAGGGCATTTCAACCCTGCTAGGTTACATTAAGTTGTGGTTTTCTCAGTCCATGTATTTTTTCCATTCCCAGTTTTTAAGTCATCCTGGTATGAAGGGCTGTGCGTAGAGGAGCACAAGGGGGAACTAAGGTTTAATAGCTTGGATGTCTTTTTCATCCTCTTGCTGCAAGATTTCAGACCTGAGCTATGCTTCTGAAAAGCTGTTTTTATAGGCCCTTGTCAAGTTTATGCCAAAGAAGTTCTCCCAAATTTGTTTGTTCTCACCTTGAGTTGGATTTGTGCAACCAAGCATTCAGGAAAAGATAATGGCTTTTTTATCAGTAGTTATTCTAATTCCTAAAGATTTTAGCTCTATCTGCTGCATTTCATTCTGGATTCTAGGCTGAGTTTGTAATTGGATTTTTTTTACCAGGGAGTTAATAGGCAGCAATGATGACATCCCTAAACTTAAGGTAATATAAAATTGAAGATATTTGGAATAGCTAAGCTTCCAAATAAGAGGAAATAATCTAAGAAAATGCCTGCACAGTTATGTGATGCTATTCAGTGAAGGCACATTGTATATGCAGCTCCCTCAAAGCAGCTGTCTTCATAAAGGCCAGTATTCAGCCAAGGAAGTTTCAAAAAACTCATTGTCTTCAAAATGCCATGATTATCTCAAACATAAGAAGGATGGGACTAGCAGACATGCTTGATCCTTCTTCCAGCCATGACTGACTGATTATTGCATTTCACCCCTTTTGAGGTGGGGGTTATCTCATGCAAAGAGCACTGAAGGCAGCTCAGAAATATCTCGGCTGATATTTAAGCTCAGAGATATTTGCATTACAGGCAGTGTGAATGTCAGAGTTTTGCAGGAGGTGCTGGGAGTAGTGCTGGAGATGTTTGCAGAGGGTGCTCTGCACACGAGGAGCTCCAGGACTCTGCATTGTGTGGCTGGAGCCCACAGCAGTGCGAGCAGAGCTCTGAAGTTTTGTGTCTGTGCCAGGGGGAAACTGCCTCAGGATAACTCATTAAGCAAAACAAAGTAAAGGCAGCTGTTTGGGCCATCTCATATGTGTAGTTTGTTCTTTTCCTTTGTGCTAAAAAAAAGCTTTAATGAGTGGCTTTGTGTTGTGAAGGGCCATTTAACAGTTTCTTCTGTTAAAAATTAGGTGTTCTTTTCATGTGTTGTAACATTCCTGTTTTGTAAGGAGGGTTGAGGAAGTGTGGCGTTGAGCCTCATTCAAAGTTATTAATACTCCTGAAAATCTAGAAAAGTTTGTTTTCATCACATATCACTGTAGCAGATACTACTGTGACCTATGTGTTTAATTATTTTTAATCTTAGCTTTCAAGCCTGTTATTTGTGCAGTTTTATTTTCTCTCAGTTAGGTACGTTCAGATTGGTTACATCCCTCTCCTCAAATATATTCTGTGTTGGTTACCTGGAACATCAGTTGCTGTGAATCAAAGATGCACAGGCCATCACCAAATCACGGATGGGGGCTCCTGTGTCATCCCTTGTTGCTCCTGCATGACATCAGTGCAGAGAGGGAGCCTGATCCTGTGTCCTGAATGAGGAACAAGGAGCCAAGAAGCTCCTGGATTTTATTCTTGGAGTGCTTTCTAGCTGACTGTGTGGTCCTGGCCTCCTCCTTGGGCTCCAGTTCAGCCAACCATTGCAGCTCTTTGCTCCTGGTGAGACCCTGAGCACCCCACCGAGCTCAATGGGAAGTCAACAGAATAAATGCTTTGGTGTTTGGGTCTTAACTTTCTGGTACCAAGTGTTGGTGTCAATGTGTTGTGCTTGTCACACACCCAGAATGGAAAGAAATGAAGGTGCATGAAAAATGGGAGTGAGGATCTGGGTTTCTCACTGCTGAGAAGCTTAGAGAGCGAAAATTAATGAGGTGTAATTAAAACAAAAATGCAGCGTGCGAACACAAGTCCAGAGCACCAATTAACCTGACATCTTGTCTGTGGAGTGAGAAGATATGGATTGAGATGCCATTTTGGCTGATGTATTGTTCAAATAGGTGTAGACCTGTGGAGTTAACATCTGTTCTTTCACCCTGTGCTAAAAAACAGAGACTCTGATGCTGTGTGGAGTGGGTGCTCCAGGGAGTGGGCAGCAAAAAGAAAAAAAAGATTACAGAGAGGTCCTGTGAGACACAGGTGCCAGGGATGGGGACCCTGCTCCTGGGATCCTTCCTAGGCATGTGCAGAGAATGTGGGTTCCTCAAGCAAAAAATCCTTAGACTTGTTCTGGCACCCAGAGTTTTCCCTCTGCCTCGCTCATTTTCTGGGCAGAATAATGAGCTGCCTTCAGGTATGATTTGAAGCTGGTCATGGTGATTTAGGGATGGAAATACCCTTACTTTTTAACATGATTGTCTGCCCCTAAGAGCCACTTTGAAAATATATTCCCTGCTGATTAAAATTAATGAGGGAGTCTAGAAGAAGGAAAACAGTGTTCAATATTCTCTGCTTTCTGAGTTTTGGAATGTTGCCTGGGAATATTTTTAAATTTTGGAAGCTTTCTGAGAAAAATCTGTAAAACTGAAAAGCACGAGGAGAGTTCAGCTGACATGGGTTATTTTTGTGCCTAGCTAATGAAAATCAAATAAATACACTTGTTCTCAAGCTGTGTTTTCTCTCTGGAAAATCAAACCATAACATGGCACTGGCGGACATTCAAATCCCTCTTGTCCTGTCTTTTGGAGGGTCAAGAGCAGGATCTCTTGTTGGCAACCCCAATCTTGCTCGTCTGTCCTGTGGGCCTCATCTTACCCCATCTATTAGCCTGAGTTTGCAGCATAATTCATGTTGGAAGGGACCTCTGGATGTCCCTGATGCACCCTAAAATCGGGGCCAGCTTAGGGGAGGTCACTCACAGCCTGCTCCAGCTGAGTTTTTATTATCTCAGTGGACTCGATCCCTGTGGGTCCATTCCATCTCAGGATATTCTGTGATTCCATGATCTCCAAGGAGAAGATTTCTCTGCCTCTCAGATCAGCCTGTTCCAGCAGCTCATCACATTCCACACCCTTCAGCTGGGTACCTCTCTTATTTTTCTGGGTTCATCTTTTGGGCTTACTTGTGTGAGGGCACAGGCAGATTTTAGTTGCCTGAACATTGGTGTCTGGTCCCATTTTAAGTGCCAGTGGGGACTGTCACCTCAGGTAAACCCCTTCTCAGGGCTGCCTGGGGAGTAGAGATGGGGACAGCTGGAATTATACGGCAGCCCAGGCCAAGAAAATATTCCTGGTGGAGACCTCCATGCTGTCTGTGGAGCTGGCAGCTTCCCAGGCTGTGCAAGCCCAGCAAGGACCACACCTCCTTCCCCTGCCTGATGAGCTGTGCTGCCTGAGGCTCACAGGTAAAGCTGAGCTGGGGCTCAGTCCCTGGAGAGCTGGACAAGGGATGAAGGGGAGGAAGCCAGTCCATCAGGGTGTGAATTGACAGAGCTGCTGCAGTGGTGCTGCATCGATTTTGGCTTTTCAACCAGTTGAAACTCTGGTCCATTATGAGAGGAATATTGTATAATTACTGGAACTACAGCCTGAGGAGGACATGACAGCCAAAATCCCTTTGTACAGAGTTCTAAAGATTTAATACATATAAAACATCTTGTGTCAGTATTATAATAATACAGATATTTAATGTATAATGTTAAATTTATGACATGACCAAAGGGTTTATCCTCTGATAGGTGACATCCTCAGCTGTATGAAGGGCTGATGGTGTGGAGCATGATGAATAGTCAAATGAGCTGCAGGGGACAACCACAGTCAGGCAAGCCATAAATTTAAGCTCTTTGTTCTCTGCTGAGACCAACCTACAGTGATTATATAAAAATATGACATAGGTGCATACTCTACCTGAAAAGGAGAGGCTGACAACACTAAGATTTCCCTGCACAGAGCCTCTGTTTTTCTTGCCAGAGGTACATTGCAACAGACACAAACATTAGCATTTTCTGCTTCACAAGGCAACTGCTGGATGGGGAATTTTTCATCCAATAGTGTGGAAATAAAAAATGCTTGACAGAGGCAGAGCCTGAATGGCATGTATGAATAATCAAAGGCACCAGCCTGCATCTGGGGTTTACAAAATGCTGTAGCACACTGAAGTTTTTTTTCTAAACAACCTCCTTGAAGTTTGAATTCTTGAGCTTCCAGACTTCTCATGGCCCAAAGGCACTAAAGAAAAAAAAAATGTACAAACAGAATTTTAAATAAAGCTCTCTCCAGAGAGGAAACTAAAAAAGAGTAAGACTTTTCTCCTGTAAAGGAGAAAAAGAGCTGAACACGTAGGTCCTTTGTTGCATTAGACCCTTGAACTTCTCTACATGGTGCTATCATTTCCAGTGGCTTTGTCTCGGGGTCACTAACACCAGGAAAAAACAATCCAGGATTTTATCAGTCAGCTTCATTTTGAGGTAGACTTCCAGGAACTAGAAATCTCACCTAAACTGTAACTGTTTTATTTTTGTGAAGCAGCAAAACAGAGTCTGGAGGAAGGACTCCCTGTGGAGTTAGTCAATGGAGCAGCTCCCTCCTCTCTGGCACAGCCAGCAGGAGACCCAGCCCAGAGAGCTGGTGGTCTGCCTGAACTCACAAACTACTGGAGGCTTTGAAACTCTCTGTATGTTGGTCACCAAAGCTCTTGTCTCTTGCTTAATTATGCAAATCTCAGTCCTGATGTGAATGGCCAAACTGCAATTTATCAGTGACCTGGGTCTTGGCTTTTAATTGCTAACAAAATCCCTGGAACGTGAGCATACATCCAACATCACCATCCAGGACATTTAACTTTGGGAAAGGTCGCCTGTGTTTGTCTTCAGAGATCTGCAATTGAGTGAGTCTCCTCAGTTGGGTTTGATCCCTGGAGATCGTCGAGGGAGCTGGATACTTCATGAGGATTTTTAAATTAGGAGCAAATATGTAGTACCTTGTTTCATACATCTGGCACCTGCTGCTCATTACAGGCTGGAGACTTAAAGGACAAGCTTGTTGTGGTCAAGAGACTTCAGCAGAAGTGCTGCAGACATCTGAGGATAATCCTGCACCACTGAACCTGGTGGGATGGAGCTCTCTGCAGGAGATACCCTTCACTACATGCAAACTTTGAGTAAGGAAAATAAAAGTCCAAGGAGTGCATAAAGAAAAAAAACTTGTCTACCACAAGAAGTTACAGGTAAACAGCTGGTGCCTAAGTGAATTTTGCAGAGAAACTGCCTGGTTTCAGCATATTAAAGCATTGAACAACCATTTAAATGAGGTTTGGGTTTTCTTCCTGAGCTTCTGGCTCGGCAGATGAATGAGAAAAAAGAATGAGAAAAAATGAAGTGAAGAAAAAGCTGCTGCCACCTCAAAGTACTCTGGGTTTAAATATCTCCTTATGCATCACCACACAAGCATTTTGATCCCTGACAAATAAAAGAGCACATACCCTTGGGAAAGAATGTAAGGAATTGTTTTCCAGGAAAACCCTTTCAGGGATGATTTGCATGCTGGGGAGCGGAAGTAATCTCAGTTGTGCAATTCCTAAGGTATTGCAAAAATGTCTTGAGATGTACCTGTGCACTAATGACTCCCAGGACTACAAAGCAGAGTGAAAGGAATAAGGGATAAGCCTAAGAATGTTCCTCTGGGAAATTCATTGCCCTGTGATGAGCAAGAGGCCTTTAACCCTTTGAAAATGCCTCTAACATATTGGAGATGTGAAAAATGTTCCTGCACAGTAGTTCTCATGTGACAGCTAACAAAAAAATGGGGTCATATTGCACCCACATTGTTACAGAACACTGGTCTAATTGCTGCTGAATAGAGTTTCCTTCTGGCCTGGAATTAACAATTTACTTAAATAAGACGACCCCACTGGGGATCCCCCATTGTTGATACTGTTTTATGCCTCTCTTCCTGCCTCCCATCTCCAAGGGAGAAGGAAGGAATGGGTTGCTGCCCTTCAGCTGCCCTGACCTGGCATTCAGTCCTGCCAAGCTGTTGCAGGGTGTCTTGGGGTACAGCAGGCACCAGCAACCAGCCCTTCCTAATTCTCCTGCCAGAAACAGCAAAATCAAGGATCTAAAATTACTGTTTCCAAACATTCAAAAAAATCAAATGGTAATTAAAAAATTCATGAAACAAGCCTTAAAAATTTGCTTGAAAAACACTCAGTGGGATAGTTTCATTTTCTGCCTACAATTTCTCTACATCTTCAGGGGCCAGACACTTTTGAAAATGATGGATAAGCTGTCTATGCAGTCATGTATGGTCAGGAGGCAGAGCTATTAACAAATATGCCAAATCTTTCTAAATACCAAAGGATTTACCAGTCATTTACATACAGCCTTGAGTTTTGTAGAGCTCTTGGTGAAAAGTAGGGAGAAGTGTCTCTGGAGAGCCCTTCTCCATGGTGCTGTGTTCCCAGGGAACTCCTGGTAATTCATGCTTTTCTGCTTCTCCATGGTGGTATCTGAACAGCTTCCTGAGCCTAAAGCACGTGAGTAATATCTGTCAGCACTGATTACAGCTTTACTGCTGCTGAGACACTGTAATGTCAATTCTTCTTACATTTAGCTTCTCAATAGCCCCACTCTGAATTCAGATGTTTGCTGTAATTTAATAAAATACTCTAACAAATATATTTGTGTCAAACAGAAGTGTCCTCAGTGGTAAGTAATAAAACACTTAATCCAGCTGCAGAAGCATGAAGTGTAATATTTCCTGTAATCATTTCCTTTTCTGTCTAGCAAGATGACCTTAAAATCTCTCAGAATGTGTTGAGCTCCAGTGTTGAAGCAGTTCTGATTTGCTCTTCATCATCTAATGAGTATTTTTTTCCTTCTCTGGTCTCCAGTCTGAAAGGAGAAGATATAAAAGAGTAAGTACTGTGCCTATCAGAGCACACATTGCTCTGTTTATTTTCAGCAATTTAACGCTTTCTTTTTCTTTGTTTTGATTTTTTAAAATTCCCACAAATTTGGAAAGACAATTTAAAAAATTGCTTTCATTTGAAGACAATATATTCTGCTTTGATTTTTAATTCAGTCAGGAAACAAATATAATCTTATGGAATAGAGCAAGAACCTCTTTCCCCCTCTTTCACTGCTTTTTTTCCTGCTTCTTTTTCTTTTATCACAAATTACTGCAGAGTATCTATTAATTACCTGGACTCCAGATTCTGGAGGAACACTTCATGTTTCATCCTACAGCTCATAGGAAGGACTGGAAGGGTTTTGGCTGGCTCCCCCCGAATTTGGGACTGGTAGCAAGTTGGAGATTTTTCCTTTTTTGATATTTCCTCCCTGAGGCTTTTAAGCGAGAGAAAATTTCAATTACGAGCTGCAAATAGCAAACACACAAGGGTGCAGCAGAGTGCACCACGGAAAGGTGTGAACATCCAAACACCACTGCTGCAGCCTGGTATTATTAATGACTTCTACCAAGGGAAGGGGCTGTACCACATCCTCTCATGTTTTATTTCTTTGTCTGATGCATAGAAACTTCTTTCCTTTCTGTGCTGTGGCAGATCCTCTCCCAGATCCTCATTTATTTACATAGCCATTTAAAATACATATATTTAAAAAGCAAAAAATGAGTGTAAGGAAAAAAAAACAACAAAAACCCCGGAGGGATGCACTGAAGCTAAGCTTCAAAGCCATTCCTTCCCCGCCACCTCCTGTGGCTGCACATTTCTCAGTACGGAACACCAGTGCTCCATTTAACTCGCTGCCACCAGCACAGCGTGGCCTTCCCGTGTTTATTCGGGATGAAAGAGGAACCTCAAGGGAGCACAAGGGGCAGGAGGTGGAGGGGACCCAGCCCGGCCATGGGGCCGTGGCACAGGCTCCTGGCCCAGGCCAGGCTCATGGCTTTGCTCGGACATCTGCTGCCCTTCCCAAGCTCAGCTTCCCCTCCACCCACCGCAGATGGGACTCGCCGGGGGGCAGCGGGACCTGCGGGGGCACAGGAAGGTATCAGCTGGTTCTCAGTGGGCTCCTTCTCCTGACACCGAGATGCTGGAGCTGTCAAGACGTGGTGAAGCAGATCAGAGGATTTCAGACAAGCAGGAAATAAGATACAAAAAAAGAGCTACGGTGGGAAATCAACCTCTCTGCTGTTTTTTATGGCTGTAGCAAATTGAATCTTATTCAGCAAGAGTTGGTGGAGGCTGAAGGAGATGGCAAAGCCTGTAATTTCTACAAAAGCTGTATGTTCTGTGGTTTTGATCTCCCTCGTCTCACTGAAGGTGGTTCCTAGGGGTCAGAATTTGTTTAGGGTCAGCACTCGGACAAGTGAGATCAAGGGAGCTGTTTGAGACTGGCCAGAAGAGAAGGGGATGTGACCTGGGCATCTGGGAGCACTTCTCAGAAAAGCATAATGGCCTTGGGAAGCAGGAATTTAACTCTGAAACCGATGTTTGCATTTCTGGAGTAGCAGTGATGCCTCCTTTGGATAACAGGTCTGCTTGCCATAGCGGAATCTGATGTGCCTGAAAATTGGGGCAGAAAATCCCGAGGCTGTTGTGCCCAAACAAACTCAAGCTGTGTCACTGTGCTTCCTGTAGGCAACCAATGTACAAGATAAAGGACAGGGTCAGATTTCTTCCCCTGACTTTGTGCTTATTGCCAGTTTTACTGCACCATTTCAGCATCTAATTCCAATTCCCAGTGATTATGTCCTGGGTAAAGATTTAGTAAGAGGCACAGACAGGATTTGTGTCCTATAGAGGACTAATAGCCAGCAATTAGATAATTCTCTCGAGTGTGAAAGAGCCAGGTGCTGGTCCCTCCTCTGCTTCGCCTGAAATTTGCATTGAACTCAGGCTCCTGCCCGCCAGGGACCCACCTTCCTCCTGGGCATTCAGAGATGTCTAAGCTGCGTCTGTCTTCGCTGGCATTTATCCACTTTCTATGGTAATTGAGATGATGGAAGAAGAGGAAATGAATGAGAAAGCTTGGGAGGGGCAGCAAATGTAAACTATTATACAAATACTGTATTTGTTTTAAAAGGTGTAAACGATTTAATGCCCGATACTTAAAAATATGCCCACTTTTTTTATTAAAGAGAATTCTGGGCTAAATTTTAAAATGACATAGCCTGGTTTTTGCCAGTTCTTAAAAAAAAGCAATTATGCAGATCATCACTTTGTGAAGAATGGGTTGGCAGCATGAGACCAGCTAGAGCTTTAAGGCTGAGCCTATTATTCAGGCCACTGTCCCCTGACAGATATAGAGGTCCAGGTTAAAACCCGATTTTATGGCTTGCTCTTTGGGCTCTTAGTGGCTGGGAAGAGTGGCCGGCAAGAACAGAAGCATATTGACCTTGATATAGCTTTAAATATTTTAGCTTAACTATACTGTTGTGTGTCATCAGAAGACCTCAGGTGTGGTAGTCAGTTTTCTTCTCTCATTTTCACTTGTTCCCATGAGATTTGGAGAGTGTCAGTCCCCTGCAGGTAGGGCACTTTGTCTTAAATTAGAATAATTCCTCAATATTCAACAGAGCCTGGTGTAATTTCAGTCACAGCATCCGAGTGGAATTTGATCCTTACAGACTCTGTGGATCTGTTCATTTCTCTGCCCCGATTAAGCAGACACATCAGTGCACCTCTATCCTCAGTCACAGACTCCTTGGAGTTCACTCTTCAGGAACATTAATTACTCCAGTGCTTGATTCTGGGAAGCTCCTTTCCCGTGTCCTCCAAATTGTGCTTTCTCTTCACAGGGCCCATGAATGGCTGGAGAACCATCACATCCCTGCACGTGTGCTCAGAGCAGAGACCTGGGGAGGGACCTGTGTTCCTCTGCTGCATCCCCCTGACTGCTTCTGCAAGTGAGCAGCTCCAGGGACTCACGTGCACAGACAGGGAGACAGCCAGCAACAGGCCCTTCAGACACCTGCAATATATCATATGAAAATGAAATACGCATTTAATTGGCGTTGAGGCTTGTGAAATAATTTGTCTTCTCTAAGTCTGACCACTTTTTATTTTTTTTAAACAGCGAGGCTGATGTATAACTACCCCCAGATGTCTGCTGCTGACAAGTACTCAGATAAACCTATTTGGTCGTGCAAAGATGAGTATTGCATGAAATACGGCAGCACTTAGTCACTGCAGTATGTTTTTCAGGTTAAAAAATGGTGAAGGATAAGGAGCATGTGGCTCATGTTCCTGCATGCAGGGACATGCACAGCCACCTCTACCCCATGTGTCCATTTTGGGCACAGCCTGGCAGGAAAATTCATGCAGATTTTTTTTTTTTTAAGACAAAAAAGCAATCTTTTAAGTCTAATTTGGAACTCCACTGTGTGTGGTTGAGACAGGAGAGCTTTCACTGCAGTATCTGTAACCTATAGTACTACAAATTCTCTGAATAATCAGTATCCTTCCAACTGGAAAGTTGCGGAGGGTTTGGATGCAGCTGGATCCATATCTGCAAACTCTGAAATACAGAGTCCAGAATGGTCCTGGAGCAGCTGCTCTCTGGCTGCACATATCTATCCTGAATCAGAAAATACCAGGTACTTTCAACAGAATTCCGAACACTGGATCAAAGAGTACAAGGAGAGAGCAAGAGGAAGGAAGGGTTTTATCAGCTTTCTGCAGCTGTATTTATAACTGGAATTTTTGCCTACACTGATGTTCAAGTAACCCTTTTTGAATCTTGTTTTACAGTAGCCAAGAAAAAATAAAAATAATAATTTTTTTCCACTTTACCTTTACAATAAAAATGGGAGGGGGAAAGGTCATCTTCAGCAATGTGAAGTTCAAAGTATTTTCAAAGTTAATAGCTTTTGCCTCTTCTTCTTTTATGGGACAATATTACCTTCAAATCCACTTCATGGAAAAAATTCTGAATGTTTTTCAGCTCGTGCAGACTGGTGACTGTGCTGGTGAGCACAGGGGTGGCTGCTGACACAGAGTCACTGCCTCCGGCCTGGCAGCTGAGGTTCCCAGCCCTGCATTCCCCTTTGAAATCAGCTGCTGTTTGTGTTGGAGATAAAAGCCATGATATTTTGTCCTGCTCAACAACGAGATGAACTATTTATTATTTGGCAGAATTTAAAACGTAGCCCTCACCTTTTTCACCAACTCCTGAGCTGCTGAGCTTGACATTTTCCCCTCAGGAGACAGGCTGTCCAGGCTGGATTACAGCAGACTTCCCTGGCTCTGGCCTGCTGTCTGCAGCCTCATGGTCCCAGGTGTCAAGAGCTGGGGCAGGGCTTGAGAAAAGATGCAAGGTGAAATCAAGGGGAGGTAAGGAGTCATGCTCTGCAGACACTGCTCTCCCAGAAGAGAGGCTGCCCACTTGAACTCACTCTCTGACCATCAGTGCGGGAGCAGCGGGCTTTGCTGTAGCTAAGAGTAATCCTTTGTAAAAGCACCACTGAGAATAAACTTCACAGCTGGAAGTGGAAGTAGGAAAAAACCCCATTGCCTTGTCTTTGTAGCACCCAGGCTGTTCTGGAGATAAGAGGAAAGAAGACCCACACTTCCTTGAGCCCAGGGGTGTCGTCTCTCTCTAGCAGAAATAGTCCTCTCTTGTGTCAGAGTAACTGTAGGGTTTTCCAGTGGGATCCTGTGACGCTGCACAAAGCTACCTCTGTGCATCACCCTGGTGCCAGGTACCCCAGGGCCACCCCTGTGATCAGCCATTCAGACACTCACACTGAGAAAGGAGAGTCACCGGGGCAGCAGGAAGAGGAAAAAGGCCCTAATTGGCAGGAGTAGAAAAACCCAATTACAGAGATGAAAGAGGCAGCCCAGGCATATGTTTCTCGGCTTTGGATCATCAGACCTGCCAGTTCTCATTATTTTCTAGCAAGGCTCACTCTCTCCCAAGAAGGGGCTCTGGCAGTGTACGGCCCTTTGTGCCTGCCTGACTCACCTGGGCCCCAGTGAGCAAAGCACCTGGTGGCAAAACCAGCAGCGTCGGGGCATCGTTCCTGTGAGGAAAAAGAAATGGATTGGAGGTAGATCAAAGAAAGGAGGAGGAAACAGGGAGACAGGAGAGGGGAGAAGAAAAAGCGTATCCCTAGAGAATAAACTAATCAAAACTATGGCATTAAATAAAACAAAGCATCTCCCATTAATAATTGAGGAAGCACGCCCGCGCTCTGCGTGCGCCGTGGGTATCTCATTTGTCTGAAGAATGGAGGGAGCAAAAGGGAGCGAAGCAGGTATGAAAGGCATCATTTCCCTGTGTCTCTAATGAGCACTGCTGCTTGCTTTTTCCCCCCACACACCTCCTCCCCTCATTACGCTCCCTTTTTCCCTCACCTATTTGTCATCTGCAAATGTCTTGCTATTACGAGGACACTGGTGTGGTGTCAGGTCTGAAGGAGGCAGCAGAGCTGCTTTGTCCTTGGGTGATTGTCGGGACTTGTCCCCTGATTAGGGCATTTCTCCAAAGGACAGGGAGGGGTCAGTGCGTGGCATCTTTGTGACCCCAGACAGTATCCAAGTGTCTGACACACACAGAGACTGTATTTTCTTGAGGTGGAGAGACACAAGGATGGATATGTGAATATCTGGCTCCCACACACTGCATATCAAATACAGATTTGGAACATTAATTTGGAAGAAATTGGGCACTTTAAATTAGGAGAGGGCAGGATTGGTGGTATAACCCAATCCGATCTTTTTCACATGTGCAGATCTAATTATTTCTTATGTGATTGACTATCATTTCCATGCAGAGTGATGAGTGAGGCTCATGGTACCCTGCCTTGCTGGCTGCAGCCACGGGTGATTGCAGAGGTAGCAAATGGGGTTTAATCCAGTGGCAAAAGGGGCCAAATACAGCCCTTCAGAGCTGTGTCCCATGTGTCCCTAGGATAGCTCCCTGTGTGAAGGGTTTAATGATGGATGGTGGCACACATGTCCCTCTTCCCAGGATGCCCCCTGAGGAAACTGCAGCTCTCTTTAGTCTGTCTATAAACATCCCCATCTGTAGGGACAAAAAAGATCTGAAAAAAGCCTGCCTCCATTCAGGTTCCTGTTTGGGTTTCCAGAGTCTGAAAGCTGATCTGCTGTCCCAGGCCTCCTGCCTGGTCAAAAGAGGGGAATGGGAAACTCCTGACATCCACCACCCATGAGGACTCATCCTGGCCCATGGGCTGAGCCCTCCTCTCCCTCCAGAGCACAGGGAGCCCAGGGCCACCCAGATGGCCACAGCTGCAGGAACACAGGCCCTGGTGAAGAACAAAGCTGAGAAGGGAGCGGGACTTCTGACACTCCCAGTGCTGCTGACCAGGCTGTGCTGCTGGCAGGGAGACAGGGCTGTGCCCTGGTGTCTCTCCAGCTTCCTTTCCAAAGCCTTTTCTCCAGGCGGTGACCATCGCCTTTCCCAGCAAACAAAGGAGCGGCCACACACCAGGACCAGCTTCCAGACAGGGAGGACAGGGGAGACACGGACACCCTGTGGACTCACACTGCTCTGGGCAAGATAAAGGAGATGTTGTGCAATGGCTTGTTGAAAAAGGGCAGGAGTTTTGGGAATGTTTCTACAAGCAGCTTAGAAACCCCCTAAACTTCCAGCCACACAGATGGGGACCCAATAGCCCTTTGTGGGCCCTGGAAATTGAGCTGTTCCTATTTCAGCTTACATAAACAGAATCAGAACTGGGCATGTGCATTGCTCCCAAAGGACACAGGGGCATTTTCAAGATTATAAAGTGTACCAAAGTAGCATGGAGAGACCCCAGCAAGGATCAGAGCTTTGTTTTGGTAAGTTGAAAGTCTTCTTCCAAAAACATGTAGTCTAAAGCTTCATTAATCATTTGCTTCCAAGCCTTGGTGAGATTTGGACCTGAATCCCCCAGCAGCAGCCCCTATGCAGGATTTGCATTGGTTTTCACACTGGGTTTGGTGTGCGTAGGTTGGGTTCCTTTTGGAGAACGCACAAGCTCTGCCACCACCACTGATTCTGTCTAGGACCAGAGAGAACCCTGTGATTTGCACAAGCTGATACCCTTAAAAGAGCCCCAGATTACCACCTTACAGTCCTTCTGAAGGGCATGGGGATGGAAGAGAGCCAAAGGAAGTTTTCAGTTTAAAGGAATTCCAATAGCAAATTGCTAAACTACCCTCAGCGATGTGTAACCTATCACTGGAATCAATTGCACTAGCAGAGATACTCTGTTAAAGATCAGTTCTACATTAAAAAGAACCCTGGGGACTCCAGAGAACTATTACTTGGACTGAAATAGCTATTTGCCATACCAGTGCAAATATATTTGTTTGCTAGTATATCTGATGAGTGTATTTGACTTCCACACCAGGAAAATCATTTAAAGCTATAATATAAAATAATCAGTGGACACAAATATAGATATGTCAAGGGAATAGGCATGACTTTTGTAGAGAGAAGTCATGCACCACAGATGTGTCAGAGCTCTTTAGGTGTGTTTAGGATACAGAATAACTGAGTGTTCTTAGCTGGAAGAGAGGTGTCTGGGGGGTCAGGGGACCAAGCAAAGCTGTAGTGTCTCAGTGGAAAGCAGAAGGTGCCAGAGGCACAGCTGTTTTCTCTTTGGGAGGCAAGAATGGCACCAAAAGAGACCTGCAGGTGCCAGGCTTTTGAAAGCAAGCTGAAGGACACAGGAAAACCACTGCAGTGAGAGTGAGCAGCAGCAAAGGTGCTCTGGAGGGACTAAGCTCTTTTTTTCATACAGCATAGGTTTAAATGATCAGACTCTTTCCCATAGGATGATCTTGAAAATTTTCAAGGGTTCAAAGAGAAATTAGACAAGTTGATGGAAGAAAAATTCCTTAAAAACTGTATCATACAAAAACACTGAGTCAGAGTCAGGAAGCCTTTAAGTTGCAGATTTCTGGGTCTGGGGAAAGTACTCAGGGGTGGCTTACAACCCTCTCAGTGTCCTACCCTTGTCCTCTTCCATGGAAAACTCATGGTCCCTGGCTGGACTCTCCTTTGGCCTTCACTCATTCATCCATCCTTACGCTTTTATTGCACAGTGCCCAGGGGTCACCTTCAAAGTGAATGAGCAGAGTATCTTAAATGAGCAGTGGAAATCAGTATTCTCAAAACACCACCAAAACTGTGGCAGTCACAACAAGTTATCAGGGAGTCCAAAGTTAAACTGGGTTTGAAAAGAAGCTGGACAAATCCATGGCAAACATCCATCCTGCACTGTTAGACGTGGTGGCCCAGAGGCAGTGTGAGCCTTGGAAGTGACTGTGCTGCTGCTGGTTTGGGGCCCTGTGCAGGTAAGCAACACTCAGTTTCTTATCTCCTGCCCTAATATGCAGCCTTAGCTGTTGTAAAAATACACAACATCCATTTCAGCAGACCACACTAAAGAATGTTATCTCAGCTCTCATTGCTGCAGGGCCCCATAGGGACCTTTATCAGCTCCAAGCTTTTACCGCTCAGAGGAAGGGCTCCAGCCCAAACAGGCAGGTGGGGAAACCATGCACTGGCTCAGGCACAGCTCTCTGGTGATTATTGACTCCCTGAACATGGTAAGTCTGGTGTAAGTGGGAGCCTGAGCCTTCAGTTTAAGCTGAACTACAAAGCCAAGCCATCTCTCCGGCTGAGACAGGTCCAGCCTCCTCCATCCAGCCTGCCTGTGGAACACTCAGTGCACAGCCTTCTCCAGGGACGAAGGACCCCATCACAAAGGAAATTTTACTCAAACTGAGCCTGAAACACTGACAACAGTTTTTCTCTGAGCAAACCAAAGGCATTTCTTCAAGCTGCACAAAAATCCGTAATCACTAGATAGCAAGATCTAAACCAGATCAAAGGAAGCCTATCTTAAAAATACCTTGGATTTATGAAGATGCTACTGCACTATAAAGCTAGTATATTCAGCATTTCTATAAAGAGATTTTACCCAGGCAATCACATTTAACTCCAGCTTCCATCCCTGCAGCTCCCTAATCTGTGAGGGGGTGTTGATACCACATAGGTTTTTCAGCAGGAAATTCCCTAAGTTGTAAGAAAAAGTCCTTTTATTTCCATGAGAAGCACGGAGAAAATTTGCTTTGAAACCTTTATTTCCCCATAAAAATTGATAGAGGGAAAGTCCATAGTCTTCCTGTGGTTCAGCTCTGTAGAAAGTGGTGATATGGAAATGGAACTGAATGGAAATGAAATTTTACTGTATACATATCTGCAGCACTGCAAACCTCATTACTATAGCAAAATAATACATTTTTCTAGTCAAAAGAAGCATTATATGAGCTACTGGCACTGAGAGGAAATTAATTACATGTTTAAGTGCTATATTTGATGTTTAAAAGGCTTGGTAGGGAAGGTAGAGGGTTCTCTTTTCTTATGAGTGACGTTTCTAAAAAGGATGCTGGGATTCCTATGAGAGTAAAATACCTTCAGTTTATATGGCAAGTGTCAGAAGTGTATGGCTCACTCCTGATACATTTTTGATTCCACAATATACTCATAATACGTCAGACATGCTAAGAAGTTGCTGAAAAGATGTGTTGATGGAAGAAATATGAGTTGAATTCCTGCAGAGCCCCTCCAGAATAGCAATGAGTAGACTGATCCATCAGAAATATCCACAAAGACCTGATGCATTAAAACACCCCCCGTTGCTGCAAGTTGTATGATTAACTTAGCTGTCAGATGCTTGTTGTTCTCGTTCTCTCCCTTTCTAAAATCATAGTTTAAAACATAGATTTTCACTGTCATCTGCCCTCAAAACCCAGTGCAATAATTTTATGCACTCCAGAAGCAGTTTCAGTTGGAGGAGCTCAAAGCACTTTACAAACAATACCCAGGCACTGCATGAAATCGATGGCCTGGCTCTGAAATGGATGAGGACAACTTCGGACTGAATCCAAAGACTCCCAGCAGTTTCATGCAAGGCTGGACTCCTGTTTTCTCCTCCCTTCCCTGGGAACAGGGAGCAGTGAGAAAGCACTGGCATCAGCAAAGAGGACAAGACGTGGGGCAGTTGTCACCTCTGGCTCAGTGGTGACATTCTGCAGTGGGTCTAGGTAATTCACAGAGAAAGAAAGTAACCAAGATTTTTCCCCTAGTTCACTTCTCTACATGCATATAAAGAAATCTGAAAGTACTTTTGTCGTGCTTGTCACCAAAAAATTGCCCCTTTTTTGCATCTTCATGTATTAAGAAAGTACTTTGATTTTGGAGAGTGACTCAGCGATCTCTAAAGCATATTAGAAACTTTTTTCCAACATTTATTTAAAAAGTAGGGACATAATGTCATTCCATCAAAGGCTTTTTCTGAGCAATTTCCCCCCCAAGGTGTATAAAAGATAATTAATGGAATCACACATTAAAATACGACAGAAATCCTGAGACTGGTGGCAATATTTGTGTTCAGTATATTGGATTTTGGTAGTTTAAGAAAAAAAAAAAAACCACCTAAAGATCTTCTCTCCTCTTAGGCATTTAATTTACTCGTTCTTTTATGCCAATTTTCCAGTATTTGAAAGACTTCTTAATAAAATGAAAGTTTTAAGAGTATAATTTCTAGTTAAAAAAGACAAGATTTTATTCTAAACTCTTTAACTGTGGTTGGGAAAGGGCTCCTTGGCCTCTTTTTAATCAGTTCTCCTGGGAATGCCTATGGACTTCCCCAGTTTCAGCACTGAGCAAGAGCATCCAATGTGCCTTGTTGTTGTGCAGTCTCCAACTCAGCACGCCCTTAGAGAAACATCAGAGAGGCCAAGAATTATGAGGATAAAAAAAAAAAATCATAAATAAGAAGACAAGGAGTTTAAACTGTATGCCCTGGATTTGGCTTCTGTGCATAAACTCACTTCGCTGAGCTTCCTCCTTTGATCTGGAGAACTAAGGAAACTCTTCTTTCTTTAAGTGATCAGAAGTTCTCACTCAAGGTAAAGGGTTTTAAACCTCACTGGAAAAATAATGCAAATTCCTGTAACTCCAGAATTTGAATTCAAAGCAAACTGTTGGTACAAAAGGCAATGACGCTTATCAGCAGCTCTGGTCAATATTATCTCACGTCTTATTTGTGGAGCTAACAGATTCTTGTTCAGGTGAAGCTGTGATGCTGAGATGGATGCCAGCCCTCATGAGCTGTGCCTGGGTGGATGCTCAGGGTTGGTCCAAATTTAAGACCCCAGTGATGACGCTTCTGTCAGGGTGAAATCTCCCTCTGGTGAGCTGGCAGTGAGGAGCTTCCCAAAGAGCTCTGCTTTAAGATAAGGTCTGAACTGAGCTGATACAGATCTTGTACACAGACAATGGGAACACATCCCATCCATCCATGGAATGATGAATAGAAGAGAGAAATGAGGGATTAAAGCAGAATACAACAGACAATAGGAGATGTTCTCATGCTATGTCTGACTGCTTCTGTCTCACCTGTTATGAGGTCATTAACTCTTCAGTTTGGGATTGTATCTGTTGGCAACAGAACAAATAGGTCCCATTTTTTTACAATGAAGCCTTAAGCCGCTGCAACCTGTGGAGATGTTGCAATATAACCAAGAGTATTAAAACAAAGATTAATGTGAGGGAATTTGAACAGTAATGGAGGTAAGAAAATGCCATGCAGAGTTTCAAAGGTGAAGTCTGAAAGGACTTAAGGAAATGAATCATTCTTACTGTTGTTGTTATTCATTTATATTGGGCCATAAGTGCACATGTCAAATCTGTGAAGCGGAAGTCAGAAGAATCAATATTTTGTTATTGCATTTATGTATTTTTGTCAAAGCTTCATAAATTGCTGCCATTTTTGGAATCAGGTTTTGAACTTTGTGCCAAATCCAGCTGTTGTTCTATTTCTAATACAAAGCATTGCTGCCATTTATTGTTAGACATAAAACTGAGAAACTAACCATAAAAGGATGCTCAGTACTGTAACTCTGACAAATCTATCTCAATGAAGGCTGTTATCTAGGGATGTATAAATATTGAATGGGGAGATGCTTGTTTCCTTCCAGCACATTCTCCTGGATAATCCATTTGGCATCACAATATCAAAAGCTCTATTTTATATATTAAAGAGATTTGTTTCTCTGTTCCCTACTCATTGTGCCTGTGGTTTGCCTCCCCATTAAACTGCTTGAATTTCAATAGCAGGTGCCATGGATAGGAGAGAGGGTTATTAAAATACACCGGACTGAGCAGGTCTCTCCCAACCTGACACTTGTTTTTAAGAGCTGCCACTGTTTAAAGCTGATTTTCTAATTACTGCTGGGCTCCTGGTTGAAAGAGGCAGGACAGTTCACCATGGAAGGGCAACAGCAACTACAGTGCGTGGTACACGTGTAAAAGGAGAATGAATGTCAGGAGATGCAGGAAAATTATTAACTCACACACTTGAAACACCAGCAGACCATATACATCCGAGCAGCCATCTGCATTTGAACACTCCCCTGTATGGAAAAGAATGTATTTAGATTAAATATGTCAGACTTCCTCAGGCGATGAAGAGATTATGTGAAGAGGGGATGGGGGGACTACTGTGCTATAAATAGCAGGCTCCTTGAATATGTCAAGGGACAAGTAACTGGTTTATCCTAGAGACAGGCACAGGAGAGAGCTGCACAGTCCTGCTATTGATACACAGTGATCCCGTGTGAGGCTCTGGCTTCTGCAATCTTCTTTCCTCCACCTAAGTTGGTTGCCAAATACAGAGCTAACAAAGGAAGGGAGAACAATTTCAAACCTTGGAATGAGATTATGTGGCACCATTGCTCATCAGAGCAACCTCTGTCTTCAGCTCGTGGGTCAAGGGGTCCCTCCGTCCTGTGTTCCTACAAGCAGTGCCAAACATCCACTTGGTGGCTTTTGGTGCTAACACCTTCCTGCTGAATTCCGAAATCCCTTTCAGCCTCACAGTCTGCTGTGCCAATAGGAAAGTATCATTTTGAAGGTCAGCAACCTTGCCTTTATTTATGTGTATAAAATTAATCCAGGAACGTGTTTTTCCCATTAACTTCAAAATACAGAATTTTGGGGTAGCATTATGGTGTTCAGCATTGGCCTTTGCACAAACACAGTACTGGGAATGAATCCACAGCAGAAACATACATGAGGGAGAGAATGAAAATGAATTAAATCAGAAATTGGCCACTTCATGTTTCATAATTCCTGCAGAAGCTGAAGACTTCAGAGACCTTCTGTGAGTGTCATTCCAGATGACCCAATCAACCCTTGTAGATGGGCAAAAGGAAAAGGGGAGGCCTATAGAAGAGTGATCTGTGAGTCTTATTTCTGGGTCTTCAGAAATAAGACTCTCAGATTTGAGTCTGACAGTTTCTGTGAACAACATATTCCATTTCCCTCTTCTGTGTCTTCTCCTGCAATTTGTGTAGCCCAGTTTGCAAACTCCCTGGGCTGAGCTCTTTGAGACAACTTAGTTTTCTCCTGCAGGGAAATGCAGCACAAAGAAAGCAGCACCCCTGACTGCATGGAGCCTTTGGAAATTGTTATACCTTTGGGATATTAGCAATTAACTGCATAAGCTGTAAGTTTTAAGGAGATGCCATTCTGCAAATGTTTAAACAGATGCACCAAGAATATTTTTATATTTTTACTGTCTGACCATCTGTAAAGCCAGGTGTCCAAATTACATCCCTTAAGAAGATTAAAATAGACACATATATAGCTAATAGACTCAGAAGCTCAAGCACACAATTGTATGGCAGCTCTGAAGTGTGATGTCTGGGCTGGGTCTAGGAACCTTGTATTTCTACACCAAGGAAAGCATTCATTACTAAGCTGGAGAGGGCCAAATAGAGGGCCACTAGGATGGTGAGGATATAGGGAGGCAAAGGGAACTGGTCTTGGTTAACTTGGAAGAGAAAAGCAAGGGTGTAACAGCAGCTTCCTGACGCTTGGAGGAGCTGATATGGAAGCTGAAGCCAGACCCTCCTCAGAGGTGCAGTGATCTCATGGTGGATTGGAGAAAGTTCTTGGAGACCTCCAAAACTCACTGGGCACAGCCCTGAGCAGCAAGATCTGATTAGGGAGTTACCCCACACTGTACAGGGGACCCTTCAACCACAAGGTCCTTCAACCTCCATTGTCCCTCCCATCGTTCACCTCCATTGTCTCTGCTTCTGTGAAATGAGGCTCCTCTTTCTCTCTCTGGAGGGGTCCATGTGATGCTGATTTCACATATACAGATGGTGCTGGCTGCCAGAATAACTAAGTACCTTAAAATGCCTATTACGCCCTGCAGCTCCTGGCGGGATGTGGCAGAGTTATTATTTCATTAGAAAAATGAGGGACTTGTGTCAACCTCTTCTCAAAAAGGGAAATTAATTTCAACCCCCTTTAGTCTTTAGATAGGAGTCTGATTGATTTGCCACTGCAGCAGTGGCTCCATGCAAGCCTTCCCTACACAAAATCACTCCTTCAACAAGAACTGAGAGTAGAAGGTCCTTTAGGGCAGAGAGAAGTACCTGAGTTATTTTTTCATCCCTTTGATGCTGGACAAAAAATTTAAAGTGGGAAATAATGGACTTATTAATGGACTTGCCTCATTAACTGTTAGCAATTATCAGCAGGCAGCTGCGGCTACTGGTTCTGTCCTGTGGCATTAGGGAGTGAATTCTAATTTATTTTGTTGAGGTATTTGCAAAAGGATCTTCCAAATTTATACCAAATTCTGCACATTTCCCCAGTCTTTACAGAATTATTGCTATATTAAAACATTAGTATTGGTATTTGAGTGGGGATTATCCATCCTCCAGAACTCCTCAGTGCTGAATCTGCTGACCTGGTGCTCCCAGTTTATGAGTGGGGTGTTAGGACAACAGGGTTTGTTTGGTTTTTTCTACCTGTCAGAAGCATCAAGAGATGATTTCTTCCAGGCATATATTTTGAGAACTGCCTATTTAAATCTGGCAGACCTGAATCACTCCAGCCCTAGATCTACCACAGTGTAATTAACTCTAGCTTTGCACTGTCTGTCCCTCTTCATTATGGGAACCAGCTGTTTCCCAGTGATAGTACCAAGGAAACTGTAATTGTGTAAGACTGAGAAAATGGTTAGTCATCCTATGTGGGTGTCTTGGTAAAGAATTTTAGCTCATGTCATGTGAAAACATTTGTGGATTTTCCTTTTTTTTTTCCTTGATGACATTAAGAAAATCCCTGTTGGGATCTCTCACTAGCAGGAGATGTAGACAGCACTGATGTGGGTCACTCCTTGTGTGTAACTCTAAGTCATGTAAAGATGACTTTCTAAGGCATTTATTTGTATTTATATGAATCAGGCCATTCTCAGGAAGTTCTGAGATGAGAAGAGCAAGGATAGACAGTGACCCAGATGAGTGGAGACCCCAAATATTGTCCTTCCACAGCAAGATCCCCATACCTTGCTGTCCCACCTGGCCAGCCAACACCCCTAGAAACTGCACAGGCTACAGGATACTCTGTGGTTTGTGCTCTCTTTGTGTTCCAGGCCGGGCTGGACGGGGCACTGAGCAACCTGGTCTAGTGGAAGGTGTCCCTGTCCATGGCAGTGGGGTTGGAACTACACGATTGTTAAGGTCTCTTCCAACCCAAACCATTCTGTGATTCTATTTATGGCCCGTCATTGTGAGGACAGTACTTGGTAACCTTGTGTGAGAGCTCACCTCAGTCTCATGCGTGCCTTGTGTGTGTTTTCCTTTCATTCTCATTCTTTCAGCCTACACTTGCTGACAATTATGAGAATAGTAATTCCACCAGGGAAATTTACTGAACTGAGAGAAACACAACTAAATTAAGATGTAATTTTAGAAGAGATCTAATAGAAAAAATAATACAGGAAGCAAAGGAGTAATAGAAAAATAACATTTTAATTTATGCTAGTGTCATTAAAATCCTAGACAGCCTAATTTCCATCGCTCTTTGCATACCCTGAGTATTCCAATCTGTGTATTTCTGTGATAATTATGTCAGTGGGATGACCTGGGGATAATGGAGTCGAGTAACTTTAGAGCAAAACAGATGAGCTCCTTGAAGTTGCATGAAGGTTTTGCAATGGGCAGGTCATCCATTTGGCCAAAAAAATGAAGCTGCTGGGTGGTCCTAGGCCTCTGTCCTGAAGAAGGTGGTTCATGAGCCCTCACAGAGCTTGGGGTTTGGGGAGTGGCCAACAGCAAAATTCAGTCACCCAGCAGAGTGGTGGTGTTTGTGTTCAGCTGATGTTACTCTCAAGAACTGTCCCTTTCCTGTGAAAACTTGGAAAATTTAGCTTCTGTTGTCCAGCAATTCAGATAAAGCTGGAGTAAAACCATCACCTGGGGCTGTTTTCCCTTTCTGCTGTGCCCTTGCCTCTCTCCTCCAAGCCATGGGGGGGCTGAGAGGACGATTCAGCAGCTGCAGAGGAAGGAAGGACAGCCAGCTGGTCAGACACACATCAGCCCTTCTCACCAGTTATCAGGTGAAATCCAGCTGCAAGGTTTTGCTGCAGTACGCAGTTTGGCTTTTCCTGGAGTAATTTAATGGGAGATCCCTGACTTACTATGCATTATGTTGTCCAGGGAGATAAGTCTATGCCGTGAGCACTGAGGCAATTCCCCAGGGTATGAGAAAAGGGTCACTTTGGCCTCCGTCGGCATTTGAGATTTACAAGTTCCCTGGTGGTTCAGAGAGCTTGGCGTAGTGAGATTTGCATTACTCTCAGGCAAATCCAGCTTTCAATTAACAACTGTACTGTGGAATTGGAGGAGACATATAGGATAAATGCCTGGGGTAGGAATTTGGCCAAGTGACTTAATGACCTCATTTAAACTAGCCTATTCTTTTTCCTGAACAGTGGAACTGTTTGGCAGTGACCCTTCGAGTCACAGAGCGCGCCTGGCTGTCAGCAGAGAGCCCTCTAGCTGGGGTAGCATTGGTACATCACAACGCATTTTGTGGTGATGCCTGCACAGCCCCCTCAGAAACAGCCTCCCTGCACCGCCCTCCAGCTCAAGGGTGCTTCACTCTCACACACAAGGAAAAGGACAAGCACAGAGTCAGCCTGTGCTCAGGCTCACCCAAGCCTCCCATGGGTACCAAACATAACAAAATAAAATCAAATCCCAAAAAAGATGTTGAAGGATTCATCTCCAAACCCAGACTTGTGGAGGTGCCGGCAGCTTTGGCATAAAACTTAGCTCCCAGTCTGCTGATCCTCCCTGAAACTGTGCTGTGCAATGCAGCCTGAATTGACATCTGCACAACGATCCATAGACGCTCTTAGAAAAGGAAGTGCAGTTTGCTCTGCAGATATAGGGCATGACTCATCCACTAATTAGAAAGGACACCGAGAGTGTGTGAAATTTTATTGTGCTGCAGAGTTCCATTTGTGGGTCAGGCATGATCAGCAGACCATGAGACTGAACAGCTTGGGAACATGTAACAATTAATAATGAAATACAGCTGCATTCATTTGTAATTTGTAATCTGCTATTATCTAGCAGGGGCAGAGGTTTTGTAAATACATGATAGGAATTTTGTACAAAAGGCATTTTCAGCAGTATGAACTTTCAACTGCTGGCAGTATTTTGGTTATGAATGTTTTTAAGGGCTGAACTCCTTCTGAGGGGAAGCATCATCCTGGAGATGTGAATCCTGTTCTTAATCCTAAGGGCTTTGTTCTATTTGTCCATCTTCTCTAGAAAGTGATTCCTATGAAATGAACATGAAACATCTTGGAGAATGTTTCCATGGTTGTGCAGGAAGGGTACCAGGTGAAAGGCAAGGGAAGGTCAGGGGTGCCAGGCTCTGTTTGTGCCAAGGGCACTGTAAGTAGAGTTCAGTTTTTAAATTCCATGACTGAAAGATAATATTTGAATACCAGAATTCCTTCCCCTTCTCTCTCTTCTTTTGTCCTTACCCTTTCCCCTTTATCTTCCTCTTCCTCATTCCCTTCCAGTATTTGTTTCTCTGAGTCCAATTAATATCAGTAAAAGTTGTATGCAAATAAAGAGAAAAATGAATAGTGTTTCTTATTAACATTCCTGGCAAAGCTCTTCCACTTACCCAGGCAGGCAAGCTTAACCCCAAGCCCAGGAGTTAATAAGTGGCAAAATGAGGATAACTTGGTTAATCCAAACTCTGCCCCTTTTCACATACGCACTCGCACTATCTTTTTAAAACATGTGCTCTCAGTGTGCAGTGTAGCAGTTTTGAATTTCTTCACATCTTCTTCATTCAGAGTATGAAATTCAGTGTATTTATGCCTCAACTAAAAATTAAATCCACAATTTCACTGCACTGGAAAGAGGGAAATTCCCATATAACCTTTGTGGGTCTTCTCAGTATGATGCTTGAACATCTTGCAGATATTGCTTCTTCTACCCAAAAACAATCCTCTGAGTTTGAGAAATATAATTTCTACTATAGCAGGGGACTGAGATGCAGAAGGGATAAAAATGACTTGCTGAAAGTCACAGGATAAATGTTTTGGACAGATGAGAATCAAATGTTTTGCCAACCTCTTGAATCTGCCTTCAGTCATTAGACATTGCACAACAGAGCTCAGATCACTGAGCCTGATCATGTTGCCCTAGAAGAAAACTTGCATGGGCTAGCAATCTAGGAGAGTGGAGAGACAGAGATCAAAGAGCCAAACTTCTTTTTTTAATGATTCCAAAGGTCTTGGTTTGCTTTCATCAACTGTATATGGACACTTAAATTAGAAGAACAGACTAACTGGTACCTAAAATCCAGGTGCAATGTAGGTGCCTGCACTAGATAATAACATGGATTCCACCTTTCCTGACAAGACATAGACCAAAAACTTCCTTTCTGGGTCATTATTTCTACCCCATGTTCCATGTTTGACTTCAAGGAAAGTGGATCAGAATAATTTCACTTGATTAATGACATTTACTAAATGCCATTGAAGTCTGCTCCCTGCTGAGACAGTTCAAGGAGGAAATTAACCTTCCATTAGGCCTGGATTGCGACCTGGGTGGATTCCTCTTTCTGGTAACTACAAAGTGAGCAAAGTGGCTGATTTAGGATCATGGTGGGGCTCTCATCTCAGATAAGAAGAAGAACTCTAACTACCAGGATGGAAATAACATACACAATGTCTACATATCATGGGTTCAACACCTTGCCAGCTTCCCACATTGCAATCCCACTCTGGCCAGAACACGTTTGCTCCACGAAATCATCTGTCAGACAGAAAGGTCTCTCATGAGCTCTTTGTAAAAAGGGTCTGTGCACAATCACACAGGTTATGTGTGGGAATCACCTTGCATAACCCAGTGCAAGGAGCTACTTGATGCACAGAGCAGCCTGCTGAGGAGGTCAGGTTTGGTCACACCTTTACACAGTGCCGAGGAAATTGTGTCTCTCCTTGGCCATCAGATCCAAGCCTGTGTTGTGGAGTTGGCATCAACTGTTCAGCACTTGCTTGCTCCCATTTTAGCTGCTGTGACTTTGGAGGTGGTGGAGTAACAGTCTGAAACTGGGACAAGGTGAAGGAAAAGAAAGGACTGGGTTTTCAAAGGGTGTCCACGAGCCAATTAATTAGTCATGTTAGAAAAGTTGTGCCAAGAAAATAGGTCAGTTGCTTCCCTCATTTATCCCTTTGTAGGCTCTTGACTCCAATGGACCAGAATTGATTTTTCAGCAGCGAAGTCTCAGGACTGCTGTCTGTCTGACATGCTGCTCCCACTATCAATGTGAAGTCTGCCTTCGCAATGGTTTACCTCTCTTGAAATTATTTGAAAAAGGATGTGTGAAGTCAATAAAGACCAGGCCATTTTTTCACTGCACATTTCCCGTTTTAGTACCAAAAGGAAAAAAAATTACTCTGCAGACAATAGGAATCTCTACAGCCATTGAAAAGATAAAGTCTTGCCTTAAAGCAGGTATTATTGTTTTTTTCAGGGTAATGAGACCTCTCTGTGAGCACTAATAAAAGCTGTAATATGTGAACCTAACTCTTTTTGCACCTGTAACAAAACCCATATCTTAAAAGGTTATGTGGACATAAAAAAAAAATCTAGTATAGAAGCCACATGAAAGTCAAGATAACCTCCTGAGAAATGTAACATAAAGTAGCAAACAGAGGGCAACATTTCATGATAGAATATATAGATCTTACGGAGCACGTAATGAAACACATAGATTTTATGGTGAAATTGCATTCTTTACTGATACATGTGTTATGTGGATGGGGTATTAAAGAAAATAGATGCACTTTTCCAGCAATCAAACACAACACTCCTCAGCACACAGAGTAGAAAAACATGACATCAGTGAACTAAAACTACAGGGTTGTGGAACTGGGAGCAAAACCAATTTCAGCTCGTAAGAAGGGATGCAGGGTAACTACAGCTTCCCCAAGCCAACTCCCCTGCCTCTACCACAGGGTAGAAACCTATCACATTTTTGCTGCAAAAGACAGAGCTGGGAAACCTGGGGGAAAATTGCAGGTGGAAGCCTAGAGAATGGCTTGAGCTGGGATAATCAGTGGCGTAGGCAAGACTTGGTAATTACAGCTTGTGCTCTGGATTCACTTTCCAAGAGCTGATCCCTGCTGCTGGGTTAACATATGTGCATTAGCATTGTTTAACATTAATATGTTTGTGCTTTTGTAAGAGTCCCTGGTGAACTCAGGTCAGGATGTGGGCTTGATGTAGGACTTCTCTTCCAGCAGAAGGTCTGAGGCCAGGGCACTCTTTTCAGGGTAATTTAGTCTGTCACATGATGCTGAAAAACTGGGTCAATTAGTGCCTGCTGAGAAGTGTGCTGTCATTGAAACAGTGACTAACACCCACAGCCTTTCCATTTACTAATGTTTGTGGCGTTCCCACCTTTTCCCTTTTTCTTTTCCTTTTCTAGACTAGAAATGCTATGTAATTCCAGCTTTTGCTTGAGGGATAAGTCACATGCTCTAAAGTAAAGAGCAGTCAAAAATTCAGTTTGGGAGCTAAGCTGAGTTTTGCTGTGCCTATCCAGTTGTGGGTGGAGTGGGAGCTTCAAAGTTTATTGGAGAAGCCCTCCTGTTGAGTCACGAGGTGTGGGAAGTCCCCCCTTGCTTTCTAAATGCCTCATGGAACTCTCTCTGGGTGTGCCTGGATCCAGTCTGAGCCCCAGACTTTGTCAATGGTTTAAATCTAACAGATTAAAGAGGTGTGATCAAAGTTTTGAACAACTTTGTCCCTCATGATTAAGGATGGCAAACCAGGGAGATTTACAGAAGAATGAATGATTTATTATGATAAATGATCAGTTAAAAATATCTTGATCAGTATTATTTCCTACTCAATATAGAAGTTAAAACTACTAGTGTAGTATAGTGTATGTATCAAAGTAATTGTATTAAAGCTAGCAAACAAACCCAATTATTAAGTAGAGATTGATGTTTCTCACCCAAACCAATGACTGTGGGCAAATCTCTTTTACTCAGCCTCGAGCAGTAACCTTGAGGGTGTCCCCACCCAAGGGAGAATCTCCACACACACTCCAAGAGGGGTATTGTTATAAATGAGAGAGATTTTTGTATCCTTTTCTGAGACAAGTGTTTGTATTGTTGTTTTAACATGAGATATTTAATAGATTTCCTTCAGTCTTATACCTTTGCACGAATTTTACAAAATGTGTATATCAGTATGTTAGAAGAACCTGCTCTTTGAAGGTGGGTCTGGACTTTTGTAGTGTTTGACTGTCAGTCATAAATCTCCAGGATAGCTGTGTCAGTTTAGCATTTTCAGATGAGGAAACTGTACCATATCGGCCACATCTTTGCCTCACTATCAGGATATTTAACTTTGGGATTGATGAGTCACATTGGTTTTGGCATAATTCAACATCAAAGCAGCATGATTCCCCCTCAGTTCAGCACTGACATCCTTACAAAACAGGGCATTTTTTGAGTTTTTTTTAACCCATTCCAGGCAGAGCATCCTGTCTCATCTATATCTTTGCCAATAGAAACTAGAACCCTGATCTGCAAACTTCCAACACCTTCCTCAAAGTATCTACAGAGAAATGGGATAAAACTTCTTTTGCAGTAGTTGAAGAGGTAGCAACAAAGAGGTCTGAGGCAAAGGGGTGTCTTCACTAGTCCAGTTATAGCCACAGCCCTCAGTCATCCTGCAGCAGATGTGCTCTCCTGGAGCCCTGAGTGGTGGTTTTGGCAGCTGGAGCTTGAAAATATTTCTCTTCCCTAATGCCAGAAAGTGTTGGTGTCTTTTCCTGCAGAAGGCTTTTAAAAATACAGAAAATAGCCACAGACACAACAGTAGCTAGATATGATGCCAGTGAAAGATTTCCAGCTGTTGGTGACCTGCAGGGAATAAGGAGCACATTTTCAAGGGAGACTTGCTCAAGAGCCCAGTCCACTCTCTCTGTGTAGTCTCTGTACAGCAGCCACCCAGAGAGCTTTTAAAAAGAGCTTTATCTTCTCATCGTGCCTCCTGGCATTGCATGTCTGCTCCTAATGAGAGGCTGGACATCACACTGCAGATGGCTTTCATGTGGTCCCAGAGTGGTACTGAAGCAAAAAATAGAGATACTGCATGGATCTGGTGGTGGACAGATTTTAATTCTCCTCCCACCCATCTCTACTAAAAGCTTTGAAGGTCAAAGTCCTCTGCTCAGTTAAATTGTGGAAGGGAATTGAGTTCCTTGTGTGAAGTCCTTCCTAAGGTCAGCATTATGATGCCTCTTGGCAGAGGGACATGGACAGGGGGCAAGATGAAGTAGCCCTCCACTTTCTGGAGGGCAGTGATGAGAAGTGGAATTAGGTCTGTCCATAAGTCAGGCAATAAACCCCCATTAGTGAAATGATGACAGCCGATTAGGGCTATTCAGATGTGTCCCTTTGGAGCCATAGAGAGCTGTTTAGAAAAGATTAAAGCTTGCCACAAAGGCTGTAAATGAGAATTATTAGCACATGATGACTCCAGCCCGACTCCCCTGTCTGCAGCACTTCATGAAGCCACAGGCAGCACTGGGAAGCAGGTTCCCTGCTCCAAGAAAGGCAAATCCTGATGGCTTGTATTTCCTATCTCTGACAAGTGCCTGGTCACCCAAGGGCAGGACAGGCTGTGGGCCAAGTACACATTTGCAGAGAACCACTGCAGGCCTGAGACTTATCAGGGCTGTGAAAGCCGATAGCAGGGATCATGATTCCTGCCTTGTGGCAGCAGGGAGATTGCAAAGAGCCATAACTGTGTCCTTTATCACTGCTGGCTTTACTAATCCCATCTTCACTGCTGTAAGCATCAGCAAGAGAAACACCAAGCACTGCTACAACCATGTGATGTTTTTGGTTTGGTCTGGGTGTGTATGTGCTGATTCTGTGCAGATTGTGTGATACCAGCCACAAACTGCAAGCTAGTAGACCAAAAGATTGGAAGAAAAAATTTTTTGGCCTAAATTACCTACCAAAGAAATCCAGAATTCTATGCAGAGTTGAGACTTTTCTGCTCAGTGGTTTTCCGAAGTGTCTTCCTTCATTTGAGGCAGCAAAACTGAGAGTAATTCCTGGAGAGCTGGAGCCAGCAGAGTAGCAGCACCACATGCTCAGCAAGGCACTTGATTGTTTTTACTGCTTTCATCCAACCATGCAACTCCATTTCTCACTGTGATTCAAATATCATTCTGTCGGTCTGCTAGGACTAGAAAATTCATATTGCACTGTAGTTCAGGGAAAATTTCTTCCTTTGAAAAACAAACTACTTCCACCTGATTAAGTTTTGTGGGGTTTTCCCTGACATAGCTAGTGATGGATTACTGGAGGAGTCTACTAAAGTGTGAAAACAGCAGGGAACTTTATTATAATATCTGTAATATTTTTAATAGAAGAACCCTGAGCAAAGTAAAGGAAGAGACTCACAAACTTTATGCCCTCAGCTGACTTTGGTATCTATAAATCTGCTTGTGAATAAAACCACTGATCTGTGTGAGACTTGGTAGGAGTGGGATACTGCTACGATTTATAATTATGACCAGAATGAATATGAACTGATGAACTTAGAGTGTTCTGTAGATATTTTGAAGCAGAGCTCAGATGGACAGCTAGGGCTGGAGCCCTTCTAACTGTGCTTATTCCAACTCCAATTAATATGCCATGCTGAACAAAAAAGATCCTGTAATTCACTTCCCAGCTGCCTCTCTCAACATTTTGATTATGACTCTGAAATTTTGCAAAGGTCATCGCTGATTTTTATTATTTATTGAGATTTTGGATAGCTGCCTCCCATCCAACTCGGACAAGAACAAACAGCTTGAGGCTGTCAGGTGATGATGTGCAGACATACCTATCATATTGCAAAAGCAAGCCATGTCTGCGTTAATTTCCTTTTCCAGCATGATCAATAGCTATGAGGTTTATTAGCTTCACACAGCACCCAGACTGACAATAAAGTATGTATCACCCTATAGACCAGTCTTCACATCTGTCCTTATCTTTGTCATCAGACAGCCCTTGTCTGAATCACCCCAGCAACAGGGTTGGAAATAAAAGGACAGTGTTTTCAGGTAAGAAACAATAACATTCTCTTTTAATTTCAGATGAAAACAAGCCTTTATTTAACCCTTTTATTTTCTCGGTACAAAGTGTTGTGTAAGGGACTCATTTCCCTTCACCTGCACTTGAACTCCTGAAATTTTATCTTCCAGCTGGGTACAGGAAATCATACTCAATATCACCTCGGCTGCGGCCTTGCTGCAGTTCATCAGCTGTGATCTGAATGAAAGTAATCCAGTGTCTCTATTCGCTCGGGCACTGAAAAAGCAAAGGATTGAAGAGTGTTAACAAAAACTCACCTTGGCAATTAGTGTATCTGTCTGAAAAAGGAAAGTTCTGGGATGACTGTCAGTGCTCAGCACCTTTTATATGTTTCACATGGAACAAAACTCAGGAGTACCCCTGACTTGTCAGCCCCGGGCCAGTGTCCTGCTGCTGAGTGTTTCTTGCTCCTTGTTGGCCTTGAGTGCTGCTCTCTGCCCCAGAGACTGGCATCCTTTGCTGACTCTGCAGGAGGATGGAGCAGGCATTGCTCTGACCCTGTCTTTGGGGTCATTTCATGAAAGACGTGATTTTTCTTTGGCACACACATTTCCTGGAAGCCTCCTACAGCCCAGGCTGGCCATGAAGTGAAAGACAGGGTGATGGACATCACATGATGTGTTTCAAAAAGATAAAATGGGGATGTGCTCGGTTCTTGTGAGAAATAGAGACCTGCTAGGCTCAAGAAACAGTGCTAATCTGGATTTGAAGATGGAGATTTCTGCTGGCAGGCCTAGAAGAACTTCTGTGCTCACCATTTGCACTGTCTACCTATAGGGAACTTTTTGCTCCAGTTGCCTCCTCCTTTTGAAATAGGATCCCAACACACCAAACACATTGCAGAGCGAGCTGCAGTGCCCCACAGCTGCATCTGCAAAGCAGCCTCTGCAATGTCTGACAACTGAATTAGAAGCTGAAGTAGCTCCAAATTAATACTCTCTTAACACATTACTTACATCTGTTTGTTGTATGAATTTCTAGAGGATCCATGGTCACAGCAGCAAAGAGGTTGGGTCATTTCTGAACCAACCTACATGAGAAGCAGGTCTGCATTTAGGCCAAGAGGACTGTGCTGAAGGACAGCCAGACCCCAGTGAAGCTCTGGTTAGAGCTCAGTTTTGTAAAGCACTGAGCCATCTGGCCTCTGTTCAGCAAAGCACTTTAGTGCATGTTTAATATTAAACTTGCAAGTAATGCTGTTGACTGCAATGGGCATTTGGAAAAAATAGTCTCCTTTGATAGAGGTCCCTTTATTGCCTCCCTTCAGGTGTTTCCAGACTGTTTTTCCATGGGTTTGCCAAATGAAGGATGTGGACAAAGGTGACTGCTGAATACACCTTCTAAAATGCACCCAATTCCTTTGCCACGCTCAAGGGACTAAGATACTGCCACATGCAGTCCTTAATCACAGTCCTTAAAATATTCTTGTTTTCCTGCTGTTTCCAAGGCCAAGGTCTAAGTTCAGTGAATGTGCACAGAACATTTTGAAATCCACAGGCAACCCCTTTTCCATGAGATTTTCCATTCCACTCCATCAAAAAACTTCTCACTGTAGAGGAGAAACTAAACGAGGAAACTGAATTTTAGCATGGGTAATTTCAGAAAGACCTTTCTCGTCTCATTAGCAAAATGCATGAGAGAGAATCATCTTCTGGTGCAGATTGTAGTGGAGTTTAATCAGTTTCAACTGAGCCACATCAATGTGTATCCCAGCACAGTAGCTCCAGCCTTTATTTAGCAGCTGCATATGTAAATGCATGCTTATAAAGATCATATTTCTTGAGGGGCTCATGTGCCCATTTTTTCATGCTTCCTTTATGTCACAAGAGCAGAGATATGTGTTATACTGATATAATGAGGACAGTAAAAAATCACCACTGACCTCTAAATATTGTGTTGGTATTTGTTATTTTAGAGATAAAATTTTTTGTGATATTTCATGGATCTTCCTCATCCACACATTTCTCCCAGAACTGATGGGAAGCCTTATAAAATTTTATTAAATATTTACATATGAAGGTTAAACTTGGCAGTGTAACTAAGAAATTACACTTCACCGTAGTATATTAATAAGATTGTCCTTCTGTCTTGTTATGTTCCAGAAGTTTGCCACACAATGTTAAAATGTAAACTTTAAAAAAGGTTTTAATTGATTTGTGCTGCAAAAAATTTGTATTCACAGAAGCTACGATTCCCTAAGTGTGTGCACACACCTGAACAAGCCATGCCACTCCTGAACTGCTGGGGTGTCTCATTCAAAACCTCTCTGCTCAGTGTTAGTTATTTCAGGGAAAACAACCAAACAGAAGAATATGGGTGTGAATGGGTAATTCCTCCCATTGATTTCTGCAAATAATTACTGATTCAAATTACCATGGAGAAGTGTATTTTCGGTTCCTCACCTCCTGCTTAGAAGAAAGGAAACCTAACTGTATTCAATTATTGTATAGCAGTTCTACATGTGACAAAGACTTGACTCTATTTTAGAGGCAGGAATAATTACATTAGCAATATTGTTACCATGGTGTCACCACTGCTTCTGAAATTTATTATATTGTAGTAAATAAAATTCAGACTCCACAATAGCTTCCACAGACAAGTTTAATAAAAATTCCACCTCATTATGAATATATGTATAAAACATCTGTAACTCTTGTGGCTTAGAGGAAAGTGTCATGTGCTGTTAGTATGGGAGCAGCAGAAATAGGTATGAGTGAAAAAAGAGTAGGGAAAAAGCAGTGACTTTCCATGGTCCAAATCTTCTGCTATTCCTTTTGGGACTGAGACATGTTTATTCTTTCCCAGTCATCTCCCTTCATCTGCTATGAAAGTCTCCTCCTCAGCATTCAGAGGCTTTTTCTATATCATTTTGTCACCCTTAACTCTAAGTCTCAGCCCTTGTCTCAAATCCTAAACCCTTCCAGGAGCTCAGGCTGCATGGGGTGAGGGATTATAATGACAGAGGTGTGACCTCATTGATGAGGAAGGCTTGAACCTTTTTCTGCAGAAAGGATTTCTGCAGTGGTTTCTTTGTGATGGAAAGTTGCACAATGGTTAATATTTTAGCAATTTATTCCCCATTAGAGCAGTTGTTTCATATCAGTAAAATACCACCTGTTACAAATTGCTTCGTGCTTTTGAAATAATTTAGCTGTTTTTTCTGCCCTTCAGTAAGCAAGGAAAATGTTGAGATAGAAAGGTTTTCTTTCTTATAAAAATACAAGCATAAATCAATGCCAAGGTGCAGCCACTGCAAGATTATTGCTGAAATGGGACCCTGCAGGCCATCTGGGTAATGGTATTGTGTTAAGCAACAAAGAAGAACAATGCTTAAAAAAAAAAAAAAACCCAAACAAAAACAGGCAATGAAACTTCGTGAAGATTATGGTTTTAAAGAGGGGGAATTCACTTTTTACAGCAGATCTGTAAGGAGATTCACTGACCTGACTGCAATGCTGTAAACTACCAGGTGTGTTTGCCATGAATGAGTGATTCAGGGTTGCTCAAAGAATCACCACCAAAGGCATTGGCAATGTTTTTTATATAAATTTATCAAAGTGTGACTTAACAAAGTTTGATGGCAAGGTTCACACTATTACTTACTACATGGATAGAACATACAAAGGAAAATTGAGTTAGAATCAATTTAGAATGATTTATATAGAGACCAGAGGTACAAAAGGGTAAGTTAGACCTGCCTGTTGAGCCACAAGGTTCACAGTGGCCCCCCATTGTTTCCTTAACTCCTGATGGAGCTTAGGTCCTATCTCAGTCTCAGACTTGGACAATGGTTTCCGTCTAAAGGAATTAAGTACATAGATTTTGTTAGCACTGGTGTGGCATGCTATCAGCAGCTCTCTGAGGGTCCATTGGAAATAAGGAGTCTCTTCACCTTGGGAAAGGAAGGATCTCTCAGTCTCAGGTAAAGAATCTCAAACCTTGAGAGACATCCCAGCTCAAAAGTCACCAGTGTGCAGTCCAGTTATAACTGAGGAAGAGCTGGAACTGGACTTATCCAAAGATACGTTGTTGAGAAAAGGTCTCTCTGCCTCAAGGAACGACTTTGAAGGATGTCCCTGCTCAAGAGGAGATCACCACCCCACAGCCACGCCACCAGGCAGGGAAATCTCAAAGAAGGCTCTCATATTTATGGGATAAAATGGTTGACTCATAGTCAAATTACATAATCTGGGAAGGGTATAAGACTCCTTGTATCCACAACTTTCTTTGTTTCCTGATAAATGAGTCTTGGAAAAATCACTGCTATTTGTGTGTCAAATGCACCATCAGTGCTCCAAGCTCACGTGCAGTGATGCTCACTGGGTCACTCTGCCCCTCTGTGGGTTTCCTGGAGGAGTTTTTGATCTGAATATGACTTGTAGAATTCACAGAACTTGCTGAGCTGGAAAGGATCCATTAGGATCGTTGTGTCCAACTCCTGGCCCTGTGCCCAACACCCCAAAATCACAACATATGCCTGAAGATGCTGAGGGCTTTATCTCCTTTGGAGACTGTCAAACTTCTGCTGCTTTGGTTAAGGGGGTCCAGTGCATCCCTCACAGTGTTAACACTGTGAAGAGATTTCTAAAGAAATGGGAATAGTAATATTTATATAAATTATTTTGGTAGTGGAAGCAATTCATTTAGATGCAAAGTTAATTAGCATTCTTGGTACAAAGATTTATTGGGAAAGAGTCAAGGGGGAAGAATGTCCCCCGTGTTTTTCTCATTTGATGCCTTAAGAGAAGCTTTAAAAAATGGAGGTCGGACTTTTTGTTTACAGCATTTCTTTTACTCTTTCTGCATCTTTGTGGATGCATTTTCAACTATGCTGCTTATAAGCCTTGCATTCCTGCAACCAGGAAAAATTTCAGAGAAAGTTAGGTCAGAATAAGTTAATACTTCTAATAAATAAGCAAACTTAAACAAAACAAGACCAAACTCCTCAATTCCCCAGTGCCGAAGATATTTAATTAATGTGAGCCTTGCTTGCGTGCTGATAACTCCTAATGAATATGAATGTCTCTGAGTAATCCAGGAAAGGATTTCTGAGAATTTTGTTTGCACCTGAGGCACTGTTGGAGGGAGCCTGACACGGCATCAGTGAGCTGAGATACAACGCACGGGGGCTGCTGGGAAGAGACTGATTTTGATTATTTTGATTTCTTCCTTTAGCCATAGAAGGTGAGGGTCCCTCTCAGGGAGTTCTTGCACAGCCGTGTCCCACCAGATCCTCCAGCTGCCAGTGGGTCGCTCTGGCTCAGCCCATGGGATGAAGCTGTGGCAGCCTGTCAGAACCAGACACCAGGGATGCTCTGCCAGAAGGAGTGGGAACCAGTTTAGCAAAAATAAAGTGGTGATGCAGCTGTGAGAGGGGCAGTGGAGTGTCCCCCTTGGTTTCTAGAGTGAGAAGACTCAGTTTTTCAGAGTGCTTCGTCAAAATGAGTGGGACCACTCACTGCTTTCTCTTAAGCATTCACTGCCCTGGTAGCAGGACTTGGGGAATGAGATGAAAACAAGCCTCAAGCAGGGCTTACTTGGTTTGACATTTAAGCACGGATCAGAACTTTGCTTTTGTTGCTTTTCCTCTTTCCTGTGTTCTACTATGTTTTGTTTTTTACAAAGTCTCAGGCAGGACACTTCCAAACCCAGACTGTGGACCCTGATTAAACACCCATTTAAAAAAAATCTTATCCTTTGGTAGCTGTGAATAAATGTCTGTATTTCATCTAGAAATGGGTATCTTCACACACCTGATATAATCTGCAGGGTCTGACCCCAAACCTGCTCATATATGTCTCTCTCCTACTTTCACTGGGCATTTGGTCAAAGGAAATGTCTCAATATTTCCCTGAAACCTCAGTGCAATGGAGGTATTAATTAGGATTGCTTTCATTAATATAATTCCTTTTATATTCCTGATTGAACTGAAAGACTGTCCAATCAATAACAATTTTACTCTACAAATCTCCACCACTTAATAGAGAACATATTTTCAGTACAAATTTTGAAAATCCTCTCCCAGAGGATAAATCTTCAATAGAATTTGTGTGATCAGTTTGCAGCCTTTTAGCAATTGTTACTTTTTCTCAACAGGCATGCACGATTTGAAGCTGTTATGGAAAGGTTCTAAACCAGCAGCAATTGCAAGAATGACTTGTTGGTGCTTATTTTCTTCTCCTCCTGGAACAGATGGGCACAGCACAGAGCCAGCATTTAGCTGGGGCTGTTTGGATCCACTCTCACACACCTGCCTGCAGGGGTTTGCTCTGCCCGCAGTGCCCAGGCAACCCAGCACATCTATTTCCTGCCATGGAAGGTACACAAATACCTGTGTCAGCCGTCACAGCTGCCAGCCTCACCGTGCAAGCTGGTCCTCGCGTGCTCCCAACTCCAGCCCGCGGCTCTCAGCCTTTGGCAAACTTGAATCTTCCCCACATCCCATCTCCTTTTACCTCCCACTTTTCAGCTCTTATTAATGGCCTTGAGCACTTCACATGTTCTTCACCCAACATTTCCCTTTTGAGGTGTCTTCTCACTTAAAATCATAACTTGTGTGGGGGATTCCTGGGGCCTAGCTTGAGATGTCTGCAAAGATGATGACTAACCCTGAGCCAGCTGGCTCAGCTGTCAGCACTTTTTTCTGTTGCAGTCTTCCTTCCTACCACTGTTTGGCAACCTGGAAAAATCTGGAGTGAGTCAGCTTGTGAGACATACTTATTGGCTGGCTAATTAATTTCATTCAGAAAGACTGGGTGAATTCTTCCTTTCAAATTGCTGTAACTCCCCATTGACTGTCAAGGGGACCAACTCACATTTTTTTAATTGAGAGGCACAAAACCCACCCCAAAGGCCTAACAATGGATTGGAAACATGCTCCAGCACCAGAAGAGAATAGAGATGTGTATCTGTGTGTGAAACTGCCTGTGTGACACTGCTGGAAGAGGAAGAGACACCCCAGACAGTGGGAGAAGGTGGCATAACTTGAGACTATTGGACCCAAAGCTTGTAAAGAAATTTCCTGCTCTCTGAAGGAATCACTTACAAGGAAAATTTGTCTTTTTGATGTTATTGCTTCTCCTATCCTATCCTACTAAGCAAGTGTGTCTTATCAGGTCAGTGTGTCCCCCTGGTTGTCAGATGGTAGCAGAAGGGAAGGAGAGTTTTGCCAACAGACAATGGGCTGCAGGGCAAGAATGATGGGGCTGAGGTTGAGCAGGGACAGCCTCGTCCAGAGTTTGCTTACCCTCAGGGGCCCCTGGCGGGTTTTTTAGCTCAAACATTGTTACAATGGAAAATAAACAGTTGTGTTTGTCCAGGCTGATAGCAGGCATTTGCCCACAGCAAATGTATCTATATGCAAAAGGCCCTCTTGGTGGATGTGCTTGGAGTAAGTCTGGATAATGAGATTCTTATTGCTTCACTGTCAATTCTCCACCAGGCAGCAGTTAAAATCTTTGCCCCCCATTTGTGTGCCATATTTGGTCCATAATGTACTTATTTTCAAGTGTCATTTTTAATTTAATGCATGAGAGAACTTATTACCCCTGGCAGAGTTAAATAGTTAAACCAGGTTCTGTCAATTCCTCCCGATCTGTTGACAAGTGGAATAATATTGCACTGTGATTAGTTTATATGAAGACTTGTGGACAAGCTGAAGCCCTGGGAGTCATGCAGGGATTTCTGCTCTGCATGCAGCAGGCAAAAGAGGCATCTGGGTGTTTCTCTTGTAAGCTCCTATGGCAGAAAGTGGTAACTTAAGACAGGTTTGGGTCCCTAAGGATCCCAAAGTTTGAGTTTGCCTAATTACTGAGTTTGCAGTGTTTGGAAAATGTTCCCATGTGCAAAACTTAACAACATCACTAATGACAGTATTGAGTGTCCCTGAAGGTGCAGGTATGGATCCAGGTGTGATCTGTGGATAATGCCAGTAAAAGTCACTTCCATGAGGAGTGCTACAACTTTTAGTTTTCTCACCTGCATCTTTCATGAGCTGAATGAGACCCTGTGAAATAATATTTTGTGTCCCTCTCCTCCTTTTTGTTGCCTTGCATGAGGGGTGTTGCAGGGTGCCCTTCCTTTGCTGGGAGGCAGCCAGTGAGTTGGAGGCAGCTGCCAGTTTTGTTCAGCTGCTGAGAGCTGTGACACATTGTCCTGGCTGGTGGAGACTCCTTGCTGACTTTTATTTTGCTCCTCTTGCTAAGAAATGAAAGGTCCCTCTGACTGAAATAGCTCATTACTGCACATAGGGTAACATAACACTTAATGCTGCTGTGAAGAATCCTTAAACAGGAAATTAATAAGAAGGAAAACCACGTCCCTCAAAAAGACCCCAATGCTTTGGTTCGCTCTGAAGGAAAGCTATCATGAAATGCTTTTATGCATACCAACATTCATGGAACAAAATGGTATTTTCTTTATTGCTAAGGATATTTGGAAAAAGCATCACAGCTTGTGTTTGGGTGGGGAAAAATAATGAGTACCAGTTTTTACTTCAGATTTTTCACCAGTAGATCTTGTAAGAAATCTGTATCACTGGCCCCATTTCACAGGACGAGAAATTGAGTTACAGAGCAGGAAAACAACCTGTTCATCTCTCACTCAGAGACTAGTGGCTCTGCCAGAAATGGAGCTCTGGTCTTGTGAAGCCTAATTGAGCTCAGCCTGACAGGCGAGAATGCTATCTCCATATATATTCCAATTTAATGTTTTCATTGATTTTTTTTTATTTGTTTGAAGTGAGGAAATGTTTATTTCCCAAGAGTGAAGCTCTTTTGCTTTCCACATAGCAATTGTGATGGCAGATATTCCTACCATGCTGCTGCCTGAGAGGATAGCATCCTCTCAGGGTGATTTTTTTATCTTCTGGTTTGCCTCATCCTTGGCACATTTACTGGCCTTGCCATCACAGTAATCTGCAGTGGTTCTTCCTGGAATGGAGATGTGGAGAAGTGGGAAATGGCCAAGTCCCTCAGGCGTGTCCTGGGTGAAATCAGCCCTGCAGTTGTTTCTTACCTCACTGCAATGCTCATGGCAAAGGTTTTGTTCTCCTTCCTGAGGAAGTGGCCCTACCTGGTGGGTATTTCTGCATGGTGGGGGGATGGAGCACTGCCAGCCCTTCGCTCTGGAATGCAGATGGAGCTGTAGCACTCTGTTCTCATTGATATCCTGCCTGGCAGCCTGTTCAGACAGAGTCATCTCACAAAACCTCTGCCCTTGTGACGAGCAGCATCAGGACCTGCTGTGGAGGGACCCAGGGAGCAGGGGAATAATTCTCCTTGAACACCACCATGCTTGGGTGTTTCTGCAGGCAATGAACTTGCTCTGGTGGCCTCGCTCTGCTCAGCAGTGAACCCAGAGCTATAAAGAACAAAATGACGTGGATAATAGCCTTGCATTCCCTAGAATAGCCCTGCAACAGGCAGCCTGCCAGCTTTGTGAAGAAAAATTCCCACATCAGGTGAGACTCTTGTTGGGTTCCTATTACTGAGGTGCAATATTTTTAGTAGGAGACTGATTTGAAAAGGGGAATTACTTTGAACTTTCCTGGTTTAGTTCTACCAATTTTAAATACAGTAGATTTCAAAGGTCTCTGTAATAAAAAGTGTGGCACAGCAAGAATCTCTGCATAGTGAAAGCAGTAATTGATGATGGTTGAAGCTGTCAGATTTGGTAGGAGCACTGATCAGCCAGTCAAGGGAAGTAAAATAAATTTCACTGAGACTATCATATTTCATTGGATGTGACTGGAGTGAGCAAGTTTGCAGCAGCACAGCCGCCCTGGGCTGACACAGGAGGCCCTGAGTTGCATTACAGTGGTGCACTGAGTGATGGATGCTCTTGCACCCACATCTGTACAATTTCGGGCTGAGGCTGTGGGGATGCAGTTGCACAGAGCAGCATTTCAGCCTTGCTCCTCAGGAGGGTTTCCTGCCTGCTGCTGTGCTCTGTGTGCAACTTCTGGTGATCTCCTTCCTGCAGGGATGAGATCCCAGCCCATGTCCTTCTGGAGCAATGTCTCATGTTGGAAATACAGCTTCTGTTGAACCCCACAACATTTGCTTGCCTTGCTGGGCTGAGTCAAAGCACCCTCCTCATTTCCACTTCCCGTGTTTAATGCAGGGATTGTTGACCACTCCCACGGTCCTAAAATTATATTTGTAGTCAGTCACCTTTGTCACTGCATTTAAATGTTGATACTCTGTTTGTTATTGTGCAGATGAATACAAAAATAAGGTTCAGAACATGGATACACTTCATACAGAGAGAAGGAAGGGGAAATTTTCCCTCCCTGAGTCCAGGACTGTCAAGGATGTGACATCTGCACTAGCAAGGCTGTGCTGGCATCTCCAAACAAGTGGAGCAATTCTTGTTGTTATAAAAGACACATCAGTCTTTTTTTTCTGAAGACATTAGAAATAAATATCTTTCCACAGGAAGGAGTAAATCTGGCCAGATACTCCTGAGGGCTCTATAAAGGAAATTATCTATAAAATCTAGTGTCATCTACCAGGAGCAGGTTCTCTGAAGGATGAGGCTGACTGGACTCCTGACAAAGGATGTGTTGGGATGGTTTGTGCGGTTGGGGTGCTGTGGGAGAGAGACAGAGAGACCAGACAGAATTAACCTCCTTATGACCAGACTGTTCAAGTATATTCTTTCATTTCTTCCAGCTATGTCTTTCATGAGAATTGATAATTACAATTCGGTTTGTTGGTCTGTTTTTGTTTTTAGGTGTGTAAATAAATATATTTCTTTTCACTTTACCTGAACAAAAGTTAAAGGAGAGTTCTGGTTGCATGTGAAGAGACATCCCTTGTACACAGCCCTTCTGTGGTCAGGAAGAGGAAGAAGTGTCTTCTGATAACCAGAGTTGTCCAGAAGAGCCTTTGAGGTGGGGAAGGAGACTGGACCCAGAGTGTCCTCACAATGTTTCCTACAACAGACTTCCCAGAATCATGTGCAGGTTTGTATTTTTACAGTCCTGCTGGTAGCAGGACTTTGCAGGACTTCTAAGATGCTGCTCAAAGACTCCTAAGATGTTACTCAAAGACATTATTTCTGAGGAACCTCTTGGCAGTGTGCCTTGCTAAAGGTGTGACCCCAGGTCCCTTCCTAGTGCAGACTGAAGAGGATCAGCACCAGGCACACACCTGGCCGTGAGATGAGTCACAACCCTGTGCTGCAGGTCACCAAAATCTGTGTCAGCTTTGCTGAATCCTCTACATGCAGAGAAATGGGGAAATAAATAGCCATAAACAGCAATCCCAGGTATCTTTCTGCTTTCCCCAGATCTCTGTGGGAGGTGCAGTGTTTTGGGGTGCTCTCAATAACAATCAGGCAACTGAGACTTTGCTGCCCATCTGCAGGTGTTTTAAGCTTTGCAGGAGGGAAGGAAGAGAGTCCCTCTATGTCCTCTTCAGGAACTGCTTTGTTCTCCTTCTCTACTGCATTTTGTGCATAACTGATGCTGCTGAGTGTCCCTGTGGAGCAAATAAGAGATTCAGTCCATAGATACCACATACTTGATGTACAAGAATGATTTATGGGATCAGAAATTAATTAGATTGCAGTGATAGGGTGTAAGTGCTATGTCACTCTTAATAATTAAAGATTATTAAGTGATTAAAGTCGTTTTTTGTTAAAGCTACCATGATAAAACACAGTAGAGCTGAAGATGGTTGTTTCCCACAGCTGTCAGGGGCAGAGAACCTGATTTTGCAGAAGAGAATGTTTAGTCACAAAATAAAACACTGTGGAGATGAGCCAGGGGAGGAGGCAAATCCTGGACATCATGTGCCCATCCCAGCTGAATGGGTGGGGCTGTTGCACATCTCCAGCATGTAGGAGACAGATGCAAATGGAAAAAGCTGTGCCTATCAGCTCCTCTTGTGCAGGAGGTTGGTATGAGATGTATTTACTCACAGAGGCATTTGCACCAACCGGAGCAGTGCATTTCTCATGGGTGAGAGGTTGTAAGGTTGGTGTTTACAGCCAGACATTATGAAAGACACCTTGGAACTGCCCTGAACACCTGTACTGAGTGTATCTACCTGCTTTTCACCCTTCATGTGTCCTAAAGCAGTAAAGTAGGAATTTTATGAGTGTTATCACCAAAATACTGGTGCCCTATAGCTGTTTTGGTTGTGGGATAAAGCCATTGCACATAATTTGTCCTTTTTCATAGCACATCCATAAGCACATGTGGCCTATAAGCAAACTCAGATCTATTCTTCACATATTTCCATTTGTATTTGCTGGATAAGGAGCTCTGCCCCAAGTGTAAAGGCACATTTGGCCCTGTGCTGTTGTGTAAATGTCAGCCAGGTAGAGAGGAGCCAGAATGGTGTCAGGGGCATGTAAGAAACAAGTGAAACTGGAGAAATGGGAACCTGTTGTTTTTGAAGCCTGGTGAGTAGGAGTCTGATCCTCCAACTCCAATATTAGTTAATGGGATCTGAATGCTTGACTCCCACACACAGCTCTGAAAATTTACTCCATCTGCTCCATTGCTTGTTATCTTGCCATTTTCTTTTCTATTGCAGAAAAGACAGAGCCCTCGCTGCCTGAGATAAGATTTGAGAACTGTAACAGTTTGTGTACAAATGTTAATCTTACCAAAGCCAGTTTTAATACCAATTGGGAATTTGGTTTCTTCTCTAGAGGGACTATATCTACCTTTAAAAATAGATCTGTATGGCAAATTGATGCTCAAGTTAACAGATGTAAGATATCAGTAATGGCCAGATTAAAACCTTATACTGTACTGATTTTATCACCCAACTAAAAAATGGATAGTGATCATCTGCAGGGTCAAAGGGTTACATTTTATTGATCTCCTAGAGTTCATTTTATTTTTCTTTGTGTTGCTCTTTTTACTTCTCTGGCACACACAAACACATAGGTTGTTATAACTCCTTCAAACCATGCTGACTGGAGTCAGCTGGGCTCACAGTGACTTACTGGTGCAACCGATTTCAAAGGGAGCTTCTTGATAAAACAACAGTCAAAATCTATTTTTGTTTTTCGGCTAAAATCTCTTTTCACCCTTTGTTCTTTCAATGTCTTTTTTCACTCTTTTGAAAAAGTGTTGTGAAATTTTCTTTTATCTATTTCTATCTGATTTTTCTTTGTCTTCTCCTTTCTGATTTTTTGGCATTCTTTTGTTCTTGTGGGGTTTTTTGTTGGTCTTACTAAATGGCTCTAATAACAATAGCAATGACATGACCCTCCCATTTCACTTTTAGCATTTTAGTGTCTCTGATAAAACAAAACAGAAAATTTTACCCAAGCTATTGATTTCCACAGAGTATCCTTGAAATGCTGTAGAAATTATATTCCTCTCTTTACAATGCAGTAAAGGAAACTCAGGCACTCTTGTGCTAAAGAAAAACATGACATCTTATGCTAAATTAAAGCCCTAAACTAAACTTTGTATTAATTAGCAAAGCAATAAAGACATTCTGGCTCATTATTTGTGAAAAGGCACACAGCACTTACCCTGATGCAGCAATCACTCAGCCATTGGTAATATCGAGGCTACAAATTGCCTCCTAGATGTATTCCCAGAACATAAAACAAATACATCACATTATCATTTAACAAACATCACTGCCTAATCTGAGCTATACAGGCTTTTATTTATGCCATTTGCAGTAAACATAACATTAAATACGATGTCTGGATAAGAACTTTCCTAAGAATACTTCAGTCACAAAGGAAGCTGGGAGCCCTAAATTGATTGTAAGTTAATCTGACATTTTAAAGGAAATTGTCATTATCTAATTCACCAGGAGCTGTTCCGAATGACTGTAAAAAAACTGTTTTCATTTTGCTTAGATCCACCACTGTAAAAGGTCACATACTTCTAAGCAGACCTCCTCAAATGACACAATACACTTGGAAAGATTTGCATTAGCAGAATTGGTATATTTAACTGTATTTTAATGAAGACAGTCAGTCTTCTTTGTGTCTGAAGAAAGGGAGGAAGGAAAGACAAACTGTGATGCTGAAGTTCAATCACCTGTTTCTGTGTGTGTCATTCATGAGGCTTAGCATATAATTGACTTTTATGATTTTCTGTTTGATTAAGTTTAGAAGCAGAAAGAACATTTTGGGTCAATATATGACAAAAGTAGTCTTTTCATATTAATTAAATTTTTTTTCAAATAAAATTCAACAATTTTTTTTTTCCGAACAAAACACATACATCTTTATTTACCCCATCAGAGCAGAGCTGGAATTCACTTGCACTTAGCTTGAAACAATATCCCTTTTTGGTACCATTTGTTTCCTGATGTAAAGCAGAGAAACTCCTGACTCTCTTCACTGACTTTACCTCTCTCTTGTTAAACTCTGGTGCCTCGGTGGTGTTTGGACAAAGGTGCGCCTGTGCTTGTAAAGGTGTGTCCCAGGTGAGACTGATCCACAAGATCCTTTGAAGATTTCAAATGAAGGATTAAGGGAGGATGGAGAGATGTAATTGGGGTGGTTTCTAGGAAAGAAGGAATTGTCATTATCAGAGATATCAGTGGAATGTCTATCAGCTTGTTGGCCTTGGAAAACAGATTTGTTTAGGTATAAATTCCTAATTTTATGTTTGTATGGAAAATCTAATACCCTGAAGGAAGACTCCGAATGGGTTGTAGAATATTAGCATTTCCCTGGCCAGGAGAGAGGAGATACAGGCTTCATGGATGGCTTTCAGCTGTTCGATTCCTGATTTCCAGATGCTGGGCTTGGCTCTTCCTTCCCAAGGACATCCAGTTTGTCACAGGCAGGTAAAACCCACTGGCCAAGGAAAGTGTAGTTGAGCCAACTGAAATTGACGTGTGGGTTTTGTCTGTTTATTTTTTTAGGTTTCAAACAGGTTGTGAAAATCTGTGTGTTACACCTAAATGGGACTCCCACGACATCTTGTCTCTGTGGTGGCTCCTGCATGGAGCCATAAGGAATTCAAAGAGGGGAAGAGCAGATGTAGCCCTCCATGACTTGTGCACTGTCTGCTCAGATTAACAAGCAACACTGGCCAAGAGGGGGACTCTGTCACTAAACCCAAGCAGGGTAATCAGGATGCATCTGCCTCGAGGGGCTGGAGACTTGCTCTGCTCAGGGGGGTTTTGGTGGATCAGGATGTGCACCGTGGCTCTGGGTTTAGCCTGATGGTCTCATACATCGTGTGGACCAGGAGAGGAGTGGAGCCCTCAGGGGCATGTTGAATGCAAGAGCAGTGGTGCTGATCCCCCCTGAGAAGGTGAGCACGAGTACTTCTGATCAAGGAGTCCAGCTGGGAGTCCTGAGCCCCAGCAGACATCCTTGGAGAGACCGTGTTGAAGTATTATTCCTTAGGATCTCAAGGAAATGTGATGATAAGTATTCCTGTTCTCTTCTAAAATTCCCATGTATTAGTCATGCAAATGGAGTGTCGTTCCCTGGTGACACAGACCCAGGCTAACATTGTACTTCTTCTCAAGCTTTGACTCTGTTTTGTTAACGACCACTCTAAAGGCGCTGCTCTTCCACACTCCTACCTGTGCCACTCCACATTCTGCTGAGGCCACTGGGGACAGGAGAGCTGTCAAGTTGTGATAATGGTGCAAAATTCATGGTCTGAATATTCCATCTCAGCATGGCCTTTGCATAGCTGAGCACTTAGACGTTGTAGCACTGGGACTGTGCAATGTAACACAGGTAACATTGCCCTCAGCTCAAGCAGGTACTTCACAGAGTGGCAACATCTTGTGGAAATTAACAGGCATTTGCTTTATCCAAGGGAAGGCACTCCAAGTAAAATGCGCATTTCTGAGCTACCAGCTCTCAGTGTGTACCTAGAAGAGCTGGAATTTATTTTCTCAGTGAGAATCTGATCTAAATCCTCCTTAATTTCAGTAGGAAAATGTATTGAGCTCAGCAGACTCTAATTTAGACACTCAGTGTAGCTGAAAATGCAAAGTAAAATATTATTTCACATGTATTTGCTTTGGAAGGAGTGAAGTGTGTTTTTTCAGCTGCCTGTGTAAGTGAAATTGCATGTTTAAACTGCTGGTGCAAGGCAGCCAGGACTTGAACAGCTGTATCTGATGGAGGGGGGAAGGAGTGCATTAACACCACATTTGAATCTGGAAAATTAAGGAAACAAAAATGCAACAGTGTGACACTATGAAGCATAAGGGTTATATGTGCTTGTGGAGCCAAGCGTGCCATCAGCATCTCTCAAGCTCTTGCTTTAGGAGGGTGCAGGGCAGCTCTCCCTTCTCCACCCTGTTGTTGCTGTTAAATGTTTTATTGACACTCAGTGGGAGATACCACCCAGAACACACTCTAATAAGGTGCAAGATGCCTTCTAAAGGAAAGCCTCCGTGGTACCACGGAGACAAAATACTTGGTTTGAGCTAATTCTCTGGAGTGATGAAGACTCGAGATAAAATTGCTATTCTACAGCTCTTGAAATCCAGGAGAACCCCCTGGAATTCCACCTGTGAGGTGATGCACACATGTTCTGCAGGGCAGTGAGGTGTCTGTGGGTGGCTGAGCAGACAAGTCAGCTGAGTTCACACAGGAGTTTGAACTCACTCCCTTGGTCCACTGCGGGCATCAGGCCATGGTGTCCCACACTGTTTGAGGGTCTTCCAGCCTCTTAATGCTTGACTGAAGCAATTGTCTTTTGTGTATTTCTCATCTGCACCTTCCTCCACTTTTTGAGTTTCTAAAAGAGCCTGGCCTGAGCTCAGGAGGGCCTTTTGGATTGCAGACTCCTCTTATCACTTCAGGTTGTTTGGGTGACAAAATCTCTGAGGAGAAGGAGCTTTCCATCTCCTCACTCCTCAGCACTGTGGAGAGTGCTGGCCCTTCATTTGGCAGTCTCAGGGGCTTGGGAGAGCTTAAACATATCTTGTTGTCCCTTGTGCTTATGTGATTTGAGATGTTGAGCTCTCTGGGGTCACCACAGCGCTATGCTCACACCTAAGAGCTGTCACCTCTCTGGCCTGTGCCTGAGGTAGGGCCAGGAGCTAATGGCTGATAGTGAGGACGAGGAGCTTGATAAGCTGCTTCAATGGCAAAGCCCAACGCAGGGATGGGGAAAAGTCAGTGTTTCTCTTGCAATAAGCTGAGGAGGGCTGGGAAGTCACCTTCCCAGATGCAGACACAAGTAACAGTTTCTCCAACGGGTTAAACTTGGTCTCCTAAAAAAAGAAATTAATTTCTTCCTTCAGGGGTACCACACTTGAAACCAGCAAATGAGAAGTGGCGAGAAATGAGTCTGTACACAGACCTGTGTCACCATTCATACCCACAGATCCGAAGGGGTGGTCACTCTGTGGACATACCTGTTAATTGCTGTGGTCTAGAACAGCATTTAAATACATTTAGCTCTTCCTTTCCCCATAATATGAAAGGTACTGTGCATAATGTGCTCTATGGCCACCCCGATTTCTAGGTGTAGAGCATCCCAGACAGAGTCTTATCTGTCTACATCATTTGTCAGAGACACCAAACATCCAAAGATCTCTGGCTGATGCGGCAACTTCTCAACATCCCACCAATTTGTGTTCCTGGCTAGGGGAAAAAAATTGGAAAATAGAAAAAACCACATCTGTCAAAACTGGATATATGATATGCCTATATGGGCCTGAAGACCCAGTTCCTGGATGACCAGAGCTGTTATAGAGAGAACCTGATTAGATCAAGTGGAGAATAAAAGTGCCTTTCAAAACTGAGTTAGATGGGCAACCATAAAAGACTGGACTTAGGATTCATAAAACCCATATTCATTATGGAGTTGCTTTACTGTGAAATCACTGTTGGCTCTTTAATACTGTTAAACCTAAAATACAGTAACTATTCTGCAAACTAATTGCCAAGAAAGCAGAGGCAATCCATCTTGGCATTTGTTTATATGCAATGAAGTTTTATAATCTAATTTGCAGATTACCAGCCATGATATTTAAGGCAATTAATGGGCTGAGCTGAATTGCTCACTCCCTTATGTGAGGTTTTCACAGACCATATTTCTGGACTAAGGAAGGGTACTTAAAATTCTGCACTCACTTCTGTTTATTAATGGCTGCAGTCCTCTGGAACTGGAGATGTTACCTTGTGAACACAGTTCTGTTTTTATTACTGGTCCTATAAATTAGTTACTTGTAACAGTAATTCAGAAGTGAATAAAACTAATTTTCCTTTTTATTTCAAAATTTACTTCTGTTAAATATGACACTGTTACCCTGACTAAATTATGAAACAGCAACTGAATGATAAACTCTTAACGCTCTGATAACTCGCTCTGGCAAGCACCAACATACTGACTGCTGTAAATATTCTACATGCAAAAAGCCTTTGCATCTTACTGCTGTGAGTGTAAATTTTTTTCCATCTTAAACCACTGTTTCTTCCACCTCATTGTGGATTGTCAGCTCCTCAGTGTGAGCAATGCATCTTACTTAGGTCATGCCACAGCAGTTATTGCTGACGTTGCTGTGGTAGCTTGGGAGGTTACAGTGCCGTGCTGGAAGCCAGGTGAACAAGTTGTGAAAGTGTTCATCACTTTCCTCTTCCTTGAGCCCACGCTTTGCTCTGAAGGGTCATAGGTATATGCACAATGTCTAACACCACAGGGTCAGCTACATCTCTGATGGAAATCCAAGATGCAGCTGCAGTACAAATAGTTTTGACAGATCAAGAGTAGATGTTATATTTTTAGCCTGTGCTATTTTTATTCCTCAGCCCAAGGGGGATGACAAACCTCTTTGCATATTCCATCCTTGCCACTCTTGGTATGGTTTTCTTGTTTTTCTAAGGGAACCTTCCAAACAATCACTTTTGTCTCCTTCTGGGTTTGTCTCAAGTGGTGGCTGAAGGAAATAGTAAACAAATGGAAGCATCCTGAGTAGTCAGCAGCCTCCAGAACCTGGGCCTGTGGTTTGCATGCACCCTCAAAGGCACTAACAGCACTGCAGTGGTGCTTCCTGATCTCACAGCATGTACAACCAGCAACGCTGGCAGTTGAGGGCAGCTTCCAATGCTAATGTTCAAGCTGAGATTTGCTGACAATGTTAAAATAGTCATTTAGGATTCTGCAATACCCAATGGCGAGAGCCCAGACTCTCCAGAGAGTACTCATCCCATTTGAAGATTAATGGGGTGTGTAACCTACCCTCTGAGGCTGCATGTGTTAGTCCACTGACTGGTGAGGAAGCTCTAATGGGTTATCTTTGGCTGGATGTCTTCACTCATAAATTGTTTTTACTAGGTTATGGAACTCCTGGTCTGAGGACAGAAGCTGAGAGTAGACAGCTCTCAGTGACACTCGCATTCAGGTACATATTCTTGGGTTTAACTTGTCTGACTGTCTGCCCTAAAGCATTGTGTAGCAGGAATCACTTTACTTAACCTCCAGCCAAACAAAACCTGAGTGAAGCCCACACTGTGCAGAGGCTGTTCTGAGGCTGAAAGACAGAGGCCCAGTGAGGAGAAGAAGGGGGTTTCACAGGGGGATGCATGAGGCCCTAAAAAAATGGACATGCAGCTCCCTGTTGCATCACAGACTGTCTGTGAGGACAGAGGCAGCTCTTACAGTGCTGCCCTAAAAGGACCCAAAGGGCCTGAGTTCAAAGTGAAGAACCTTCAAACCCTCACTTTCCAGGCGCTGAAAATTGGTCCACTTTATGTGCTGAGGTTTTTGCTAAAGTTTCAAAAGGTCAGTCACAACTTTCAGAGCCAAGGACAGTGCATGGGGCAAAGACTGGAATTCCCAGATCGTCCATAATCCCTAGCCACTTACATATAGTCCTGCACAGAAGTACTTATCCCTGTTTGTATCATGTTTTTGGTAATGGGGCTTGGGTGGCCATAAAGATGGGTGCAATATATTAGCCTGAAAACATATTTAAGAGCTGAGTGAGTGCATAATGAGATGCACTGAGAAGAAAAGGATTTCAATGCTCAAATCTTTCCCAGAAGAAAAGGGAATTGCATGATCTATAGAAATGTGAGCCATCATGTAGCAAAGGTGTCAGGTCACATCTGAAACAGTGTAGATGGTGTTGGTCAGGGCTGTTCAGGGAAGATAAATCCTAACTGATGTGGGTAGCAAAGGGTTTCTAATGGAAAGAGACATTCTTTTCCTCAGCGGGCTGCTGGAGAATTCATAGAGGGCAAAACAAAAGCTCAGAAGAAATTTAGTTATCTCAAATGCATCTAGAGACAAATCATTAGGAGCTAGGGCTACTTCATTGAAATATATTGTCAGCACAAAGATTCAGTACTAGTTATCAATAAATGCAGAATGGAAGTTAAAAATGCACAGCAAAACAAAATATGAAAAGTTCTTCAGCACAGCTACACAGAGCTTAACTATAGAAGAAGAACTAGCCTTGTTGATGAGAGATCACTCCCCCCAGGCTCTTTTAAATGAATACTATAATAAAAAGAAAAAAACTGAATTGATTGAAAAGTGCTGCTTAATTTCACTAAATTCACATGCACAGATGCAGATTAGCTCAAGTAGCACAAGCAGAGCCCAACAGATCATGCAACAGCACTGAGGAATAATGCATTTTCAGAAAACAAATTTAACTGCAGCAGTGATGCACATTTGCAGACTCCACACCCTCCGTTGGGACTCTGTGTTCAGCTGGACTCATGATATCTGAGTCTGCTGAGGCCATAATCTTGTAAATGTCAAATTAATATTAAACAATCATAATATGAAACCCAGACCTTTCAAATTGAGTAAGATGGTTATTGAATGTTAATTACTATGACGCTATTAAGTCATACTTTGAGTTACGACATGTTTATTTTTCTAGTTATTAACCTTCAGGGTTTTTTTTATTAGGAATGTCCCAGTGCACCATTAGTGTTAAGTTCTTGTATGCTAAATTAAATAGAATATAAGCTGGAAGAAAATGGGAGGTCAGCTTTTGGAATCTTTAATGTTAGGTTTTTCTTTAATCTATATCTTTTCTTGACAGAGGTTTAAATGCCACAGGCCATTTCATGAAGTAGAGGGAGTTTGGAGTTTTGCTGGGAACTGGCCTCCTCTTCTGGCTTGCTTGGTGTGGAGTGTGATAACTGGGTGGGTGTGGACTGGGGAAGATAAAATTCTCTCTGCTGTGGGCTGGACCAGCTGCTCGAGGGTGATGGGAGATGCCACATCTGGTTGAACCTGCCCTGTTTAGGACAGAAGTAGCTCACGTCCAAGGCTGCCCAGTCCCTGCTGAGCTCAGAACAGAAGAGTGGTGCTGATGGATGGGAAATGCAGGAGGTGCTACCGGGTGTCAGCTCCCACTGGCCAGAGCTCAGCAGGAGATGCTTTTCCTCCCAAATATCAGGTGCAAGCTACCAGGATTCCTGAAATCTTGCACAGGCTGAAGGGAGACCTGGAAAACAGGAGGCTTTCTCATGTTGAGAGGCAGAAGAAAACAGGCCAACCTCATCTGGAAATTGAGAGGCAGTAGCAGTGTGACAGACGGCCCTGTGCAAGGGCAGTAGGTCTGCTCAGAGTCCATTCACTGCTGCTGATGGGAAGCCACCCCACTTCCCACTCACATTTCTTTTATGTGAGTATGGTCTGCAGCTGTAAACCAGGATCCCTGCTGCTGGCTTACCTCTCTGGACACTCCAGTTCTTGTACCTACATGAGCTACATGAGTCCATGTACCTACAAGTGCTTTTTCTGGCCTTTTGAGGTTTCTTGAAAGTGGGCATTTTCTTGAAAGCCTGGGCATTGCCTCATGGTTGGCATAGAGGCCACAAGAAGCCTCAGTTCTCTTCTCAGCCCAGGCAGCTTCTGCAAGGGGACTCTGGTCTCGTATTCTCGTTTTGCCAGGTCTCACCCTTACACCTGTGGGAGAGGTGTGCAATTTTTTGCAAGGATTTTTGTACTCCAGTGTACAGAAGTCACCATCATGAAGAAGTGTCTTCAGAGGGTCCAAGAAATATCTCCGCCTCTAGCAATGGTGGTATATCAGGAAAGTTTTGTGCAATCTCACTCTTGTCCATACAATAGATGATATTTCTAGGACTCCTCTTGTTCCACAGCAGTGTCTGTCAAAGCTAATTAGTGTTCAGACATAAGTCATCTGGAGAGTGAGGCTGCTTAGCAATGAGCAGCCTGTGGGTTGCTTGCACAGCTCTACAGACAAATGATTCAGAGAGGTTCAATCAGAGAAGCTTTCAGCACTTGGATGGAGCCAGAGCCTCTGGTTTATATCACTCATGAGCAGCATTATTTTCTTAGTGAACAGTTGCCAAAAAAAGCAAGGCAGGGGAAATGTGCCAATCAGCAAATTAGAGATGAGTTTGAAATCAATCCTTCTCCTAGCCTGTGTCATATTCTAGGTGTCCATCTAACCTGGACAGATTTCTAATCTGTAATACCTCCTCACTGAGGAAAAAAAAAAATAAATTCTCAAACACTTGGTGGGGAACCCTACACTAAGTTCACCCTAAAGAGTGTGTGGCAGTGGAGGAAGAGACTGACCAGAGACTTTCCCCTCAGATATCTACACATGGTGGCTTCATTTGGCAGTCTGCTGGCTCCAGGAATGACATTTCTCTTCCTATATTTCTTTGGCAGCCTGGAGAGTCATCCTTATCACTGCATTTTTAATTATCAAAAGCTTCTAAGAGAGTTTTCAGAAGGAACAGTCCCAGCCCTGCTGGGATGTGTTTGTGGGGCATGACAAGTGACTTTGAGAGCAACTGGGTTGATGGAAGGGAGCATAGGAAGGTAAGGAGAAAAGCAAATTCAGTAAGTTCCTTCCAAATCTCTTTTAAAGCTGAGTGAATAATTCACAATTAATAATTTACTTGTTGGCATCAGGCTTTTATCTTCTTTGGGGATATGCTCCAAGCAAAATGTAGGTCCTCACATTTGTCTGTTTGAATTACATGAGTATTTTTTTTGTGTAATTCTCTATAGCTTGGTTAAGCATCTTAGACCTCCCAGGTTTGTTACTTTCTAGCAGTTCATTGTATGAAGTGGTTCCTCCTTTGTGGATTAAAGCAGAAGCACTTCTGCCATGGCCATTCATCATGCAAATTTGATTTCTGTGGCTAAAACATACTTGAAAATAATCACTGAAATTCCAGTAAACAGTCAAGATGCGTGAGGAATGGAGAAAGGAAATTCAATAAACTCAGAGAGCTTTTCATACTCTCACACCGTAAATTCTTTTCACACCACTGAAAGCTCATAGTTTTCTAAATTTAAGGTTAAATATTTACAAGCATGGCATGAACTTTGATATATCTCAAGTTCCAGTGCTTGTTGAGCTCTCCATTGATTTCTTGGATTTGTAAATGTCTTGTAAACAAGTGTGATTCTGGTCCTGTCATTGCTTATCATCAACCTTAATGTACTACTTTCATGTCAAAAGAGTAGCAGGACTTGCTTTATTAACTCCTTATAAATTGAGGTAAGGGCTTTAACTCCCCTTGATAAAATAATTCTTTCTGTATATGCCTTTGCTGAAACAAGTGGCCTCCTGGCACTTGTCATATAACTAGACAACATTTCACTCAAACACACATCTGTGATGCAAGAAGGCAAATCAAAATTCATAACAGGATTTTGTTCTCTCACAAATGTCACAGCTGACTGGAGGGACAACTTTAACTTTGAGTGGTTAAACAGATATGGTAGCAATACATGAGAAATTTACTTTCACTGAAAACTAGAGCTCCTATTTGTTCACGGAAGAAAAAAACCCAGGAAATAATAACAAATATAAGCTCTGTACCAGATGTAATCAAGTCTTGCAATTCACTCTGAATTCTGTCTTGCCTTTATTCATATCTTTAGTAACACCTTCTTCTCAGCCTCCTGTTGAGGACAGCAGGTGCCTAGCAGTTTCTGGATGTCCATGAACAGGCAGCACAATGTGCTTCCAGCAGAGGGTTTTCCTACCACATTGCATTACCAGAACCTCAAATTACGTCCCCAGCAACCACCAGCTCCAGCAAAGGTGACCCACCACGATATTGCATATCTGTGGTTATTTATCCCTGTCAAAGTTTTACCAGTGATAACACTGGAACTCGGGGATCTGTATATTTCTAAGCCAATCTGCAAGTGCTTTTTGTCTTCTTACTGGTATCAGTTTTCCTATTAATCCACGGTTTGCCATAATATTTTTCTTTGAGTGATTGTAAGCAGTTACTTTGTTGACCAATTGAAGCAACTGTTTATCTTAAAATGCAGGAGGAAAAAATGGACATCTGATCAATTCTTTTGCTAACATCACAGAATCACAGAGCAGAGAATCACAGAATCAATGAGGTTGGAAAAGACCTCTGAGATCATTGAGTCCAACCTATAACCAAACACCACCTTGTCAACCAGACCCTGGCACTGGGTGCCACCTCCAGACTTTCCCTAAGCACCTCCAGGGATGGCGACTCCACCATCTCTCTGGCTAGCTTATACTCATGTCTAATCACCCTTTCTGTGATGAAGTTCTTCCTAATGTTCAGTATAAACCTCCCCTGGTGCAGCTGGAGGCCCTGTCCTCTCGTCCTGTCACTGGTTGTCTGGGAGCAGAGCCCAACCCCACGTGGCTGCCACTCCTCTCAGGGAGTTGTAGAGAGCAACAGGGTCACCCTGAGCCTCCTTTTCTCAAGGATAAACTCCCCAGCTCCCTCAGCTGCTCCTCACAGGACTCGTGCTCCAGCCCCTTTCCTAGATCTATTGCCCTTCTCTGGGCCCCCTCCAGCACCTCAGTGTCCTTCCTGACCTGAGGGACCCAGAACTGAGCACAGCACTCGAGGTGTGGCCTCAATGTGATAGTTTTAGCCCTTGAAACAAAACCACAAGTCTATAGTTTTAACTGTCAACCCAACAAGTTCCTTTAAAAATTTTTTTCTTGTCTCTTGACAACCTGCAGTGAATAATGATCTATGTTTTTCCTCTTGTGTGACAAAATTTATTCACGTAAATAGTAGAAAATGGCTAAGCCATAGGTAAGTTTGCAAATATACCTTGAAACCACAGATCATATACTTGTACACAGATGGCTCTCTACAGATGATCATTACTCTGCGACTTGCAGAGCTCAGGAAAAACCTAGAATTTTCTCAAGGACACCACAAATCATAACTAGCTCCTGGCATTTGATGAATTTTACCCTGCTCAATTGTGGAGTGAATTCAGGAGCTAGAGATGGAAGAAACATCCACACTTCCAGATTCTTCATTTTAGTCGAGTCCAAAAATGTAGGAATGGGCTGTTTCCTTAAAATCTCTTGGCAAAGGAGAAACCTTGCTTGTCAAACTCGAGAGCTTCTGAATGCGTAATTTCTGCAGTCCTCTCCTTACAGAACTTCAGATTGGGTTAGCGTAGGGGAAAATTTAATAGCCTTAGGATATTTGTCATGGTGCTGTTGAAATAGATTGAGTTACATATTTTATAATCTGATGCCTTAAGACATGTTTTAAAATTTGCCTTTATCTTCTATTATGTATATTTTCCCCTTCCAAGAGACACTTAAGTAGCCTATTTCTCCACTTCCTGCAACAGCCATCAACCTGTTTGTCTTCAGGGTTGAAGACAAATCTCTTGGAAGGGATGGGAGCAGATCATATTGTGTGACAGTTCATAGTTTCAGATGGCTGTGAGGGAAGGGTTACCCACTGCAGACAGCCACGATGGGCCCTGTGATTAAAATCACCTTGAAATTGTCTCAGCTCTTTGGTGGGTTGAAGCAACTGGCTGAAGGCCAGAGCTCTCTGATGCTTGGGTACCTTTGTGGATTTAAGGAAGCTGGGCCCCTGTTCTCTCTCAGTGGAGATGACTTGCAAACAGGGAGTGGAGGCAAGCATGACTGCTGGCATGTGTGATCACAGGAGCTATGTTCACTGCAGGGAAAGAGGTCAGGTCTCAGAAAGAAATCAGTGAATGCCACCTCCAGGTGTAGGACAAGGGACTTTCCTGGAGTGTTGGTGTCTGTGACCCAAAACCAAGGAGGGAGGACCCCAGAAAATGCATTCCTGTGTGTCCATGAGTGAGTTTGCGCTACCCCTCGAGAGGTGACCCCTCTGTGTAGCAGTGGCTTCCACCTCCCACACCTCTTGGTGGAAAACGTGCTGGGAGAGGGAAGCCCTTGCCATCACCACCCAGGCTTGGTGCTGCACTGGAGACGGGAGTGGATTTCTCTGATCTATGGATTTAAATGCAACAAACCAAGTTTCCCTATCTGTCACACTCCCCATAGGAAGGGGGAGGTATGGCTATGCCACAGATGTCCGGGATGACCTTCCGGACAGGTCAGGGCAATGTCTGCAGCCACCCATGTCACTGTGTTGGAAGAGCTAAAACAGTGAAAAGTGATCAAGAGAGTTTGGGCAAACAAGTACTCCAGAGCTGTACATGTCAGAGCTGGCCTGCCAGATGTAACTTCCAGAACACGAGGAAGGATTTCTGCTGCCTTCATGGAGACAGTAATTTGATTCTCTTTTCTATCCTGGTGCCAATTTCTATAAAAATTGCAGGAATGACATGTGTCAGAGAATTCAACTCTGGTTGAATTTGTCTGAAACTTTTAATTGGGTTCCAAAATCATGGGGGGAGGGAGGGGAATGTGCACGTGGGAGTTGGAAGATGAACAGACATTGTCATTAGATGGAGCCTAACATTTTAGGAAAGGAAGCCAAAAATCTGCTTCTTCAGAGGGGTGATATGAGTGTTGACACACTGAAATCCGGGAGGCTTCTGAGCCACACAAAACAGGGGTCTGACAGGTCTGTCAGGGCACACCTGCATTGGAGGACCGGCCTTCCTACCAGGATGCTCTGTTTATTTTTAAAGGCTTTCAAGAGCCATCTCCCATTTACACCTAACATTTAAACAAGGGGCTTATTTTCAGGGCTAATTTGTCTCTGCGTCTTAAGCGGCCACATTTTCACAATTGGCCGTGTGCGGCCCCCCGAGCGGCGGGCGCTGGGCGGGGGATGGCAGCACGCCTCTCCTTGGGCAGGGGGGGCTGCCTGGCTGCCGTCCCCGGGCGGTACAGGCTGCGTGAGCGGAGCGCGAACACAACAGCCTGTGTAATTACATGTTTCTGGGAAGTGTGTTAGCTCCATGGGGAGCTGAGTCCATTTGGAAGGGAGGAGGAGGAGGAGGAAGAGACTTTCTTTGGGGAGGAGGGAGGGGGTAAGGTGAAAAGGGTCAGTGAGTAACCCAGCTCTCGCTCGAATATGATAAAGGTAATTGTTGCTCTCAAGTGAGCACCGGGTGCTTCCTGGCTCTGGCTGCTCTCATTGCTCATGTCTGCGTTATGCAGGCGTCTGCTCTCCTGAGCAGGCGAAGCAGGGCTTTGCGGGAAGAGAGAAGAGGTCTGACCCTGTTGGAAGCGGTACGTGGCGATATTTGACGTTGTTCCTGCGCTAGCATCACCAGGGCAGGGAGGAAGATGCAGAGTCAGGGGCACGGCATTTCTGTGCTACCTAGGATTTATTTAGGTGGAGGAAGGACCATGGCAATTAAGAGCAATTAATTACAGTCTGCGAGCTGGGGCAGGGGGAGGATGGCTTGGACCTAACCTGTCATGTAGGTGTTTGATACATGTCCTATGCTGCTGCTGCTGCTTTCTGTGGTGGCGTACGACTGAGCTTTAAATATCCTGCAGTTCCTGATATCTTGTTTCTCCAGCCGGCTCTCTGTTTCATTTTCCTCTTCTCTCTAGTGTAAAATTTGGCCTAGCTTAAGCTTCTTTCCCTGGCTGTGAAGGTTATTTCCTTCCCTCCTCTCCTCCCCACCCCCTCATCCATCCTCTCCTCCTCTTGCAAATGCTCTCCGACCCTGATTTGGGGTTTCTCTCCCTGCAGTTAGCTGTGGGCTCTGTGGATGCTTTGCTGTGACGGAGGGCCGAGGGCTGACCAAGTCGTGGGGAGGATTTGTATGTAGGAAGAGAGGAGATGGCTGTGCAGCGTGCTCCCGAATCTGCTCTGAGCCTGCTGATGGTAAGTGCTTGCTGAAATCCATTTGGGAAGGGGGGGGTGGGCGAGGGGAGCTGCACCGCATGGATTCAGGGCTCCAAATCCACAGGAGGATTTTGTGTGAGCCAGTGCTTGGCTTTTACAGGTTCCAGGGAACTTTGCAAAGGGCTCATCTGGGGCTTGCACAGAGACATTCCTCCCACGATGGGTTTTAGCACATCTGGACCAATGCTCAAGGCAGGATTTTGAAGTCACCTTTCCGGCAGAGCTGGCACTTGCGTTTGGGGTTTATCCTGAGCAGCAGATTTCATTTTGTTCATTATATCTGTGTCTTGAATTCTCACGTCCTCCTGCTTTCTCCTGCTTTTTCCTGCTCTTGCCCTTGCTGATTGTGAGATAACTTAAAAGATGAGAGAGAGAGCTTGATTTCTCTGCTGGTTGAGAGGCATGTTGTTAGCTGTGACCAGACTCAGCTGTGGTGTCACTTTGGGGAATGGTCGTCTAATGCAGTGAATCATCACTGGACTTGCTGCAGAGTCTGTCAGATCTCCTACTGACTGCAGACCACAGGGTAATGACTGGCATTTATCCGAGCTATTTGCTACAACATGTTGAGCCACTGACCTACTTCTGAAAGTTCTACATATTTATAATATTTTAAAGAAGATTATTTAGCAGAACATGTGGCTGACTCTAGAAACATGCCAGTGTCCTGCTGCAATTAAAATAAACCCTTTTGGTGGGGTATTAGAGAGTTGCTTAGCTTTACTGATTTTAATTTTTTTCCCTCTCTGGTACTTCTGTTGCCGTTTTCTGTGCAGCAGCATCAGAGATGGTTTTAGTGTTTTAGATCTCTGCTGGATATTTTTCTACCTAAATGTCACTGTAACATTTCCGCTGGAGAGTTGTTACAAGTAGCATGTGTGTGTGCACATGTGCGTGAGAATGCCCGGATATGTAGGCATTATATACATATTTGTATAATTATTGTCATTATTAATGATCTCTCTTCTGATTGCATTAGGAAATGGTCCCTAGCACTCAGAGACATTATGAGTTCAGTAAAGGGAATGCTGCAGGATAAGAGCCCTGCAGTGCCTAAGGTTGTTAACAAAGGTCAAGTTGAGAAAAGCAAATTTTATGTCTATTACTCAAAATGCTAAACATGCTATTAAGCCTCTGCATGGTTTGTTTTATATTTGTCAGTGTCTAACTTGCTGTACAAGCTCATTTTATTTCCTCTTGCTTACCTCCAGCCTTCCTGGCTTTTTAAACAACCTCTTTCTAATTTCTCTTTCAAAAATAAATTGATGAGTGTCCGTAACCTCTGTGTCATTGTTTGGGCTCAATATGCTTATAGTTTCAGTACCCTCTGAATCCTCTAGTTAAACCTCTCTTTCCCCAATCTCTGTACTCCTTGAATAGACCTTGTCAAACTTTGGTGCAGTGCCAAGCTGTCAGCAAATTTTCTCTTCTAAAACATGGCTTTCTGTGGCTACATGGCCTTGCCCCAGTTGTTATTTTTAGATGTGTTGGGTGTTTCTGCAGCTCTGGGCTGTAACCACGACTCCTTGGGTCTCCTCACCTTGGGCACAGACCCATGTGGACAGGTTGAGTTGGGGGTCCCCAGCCAAAGGGGTTCCTGCCTTTGACCCTGTGGATGGCTGGAGGGTGGTAGGGGTGGAGATGTATTTCTGGGCTGAGGGTGGATTCATGTATTGCTCTGGCATGGTCTGGTCCTAGAGGTTGGTTATGGGTGTGGAAAAGGTGATTTGCTATGGCAAATGCTCCACTTTGCAAACCGCTTCTTTTTTGCCTTGGGTTTTTCTTGGGTTGTGAATCAGCTTAGTTAACTATAGAAACCTCATCCTTTCCCCTCTGCTCTGCCTTGGCTTTGATTGCATGCCTGAGCAGGCTCCCCTTGAATCAATAATAAATTCTTGCATAATTCATCCCACAATTAGCAGCTATAATGGCATCTCTTCTAAAACTGCCACCCTCCAGAGATTTAAAGATTTGATGTCTTTGGGAAGTCCACAGAAGTAGGTTTTAATACTTCAGTGAGCACTCTCCAGTGAGAGAGTTTTCTTTTAGCAGCGAGGAGAATTTCAGAACTGCATTTCCCCTGCAATAGGATGCAGAATGTGCATCCAACCATCCACTTTTCGTGAGACATAATCAGCAGCAGCATTTGGCAGCGCTGCATCATAGTCTGGAAATATCTCCTTCTCAATGGGGCACCTCAGAGCACTTTGTGCTGCAAATAAAGAAACCAAGGCACAGAGCCATCAACTGCCTTTCCTGGAATTTGATGCATTGAGTGAGTGATCCAAATCAGGAGTTTGCTCATCCCAAAATCCTTTCTGGTCGATGAAGAGAGATGCACATCTCTGGAGTGTGAGCTTTCTTTCCTATAGAAGGACCCATCTGTAGGACGTGTGCCCCGGCAGAGAGGTGCTCGTAGGACCAGGTGGCACTTCAGGGTGCCAGCCGTGAGGACAGCTCGTGATGACTGACCTGTGTCCTGTGAGTGCTACCCAGGACATGGTGTTGGCATGGCCCAGAGCAGCTCCCAAAGAGCAGGTCAGTGGGGAGCTGCACATTTCTTGTGCAGCCATTATCTCATTACACCTGCACTCTGAGGTGGACAGATCCCACTTCTCTTTAGTGAAAAAAATTATTGACTATATAACTAATTAATCTAAATTGAATTGATTTTTATTTTATATATAGTTTTATAGCCAGTTCAATACTCCAGTGTGTTTATAGTGATTATTTCTTGGGTTTTTTTGCCTCCCAGACCAGGGAAAAGGCTCAGTGAAGGAGAATTTCAGTCTTAAACATATATTTTCCTAAAATAAAGATATTGTTTTCATACAAAGACTGCAATCTGCAAATATAACTGCAACTTGTCCATTCTGGTAAATATCTTGTATTACAAATTACTCTGGATTGTGCCTGGTCGGCAGGACTCCTGCCTCTACCTTGCTCCAGAAGTCACAGGAGATGAGGGATGTTGCCTGGTTCAGCATGAAGGAAATTGGGCTGAACTGTGCCCAAAATGACTGTGCCTGTAGCATTATCAAATTGTTAAAACAGAGCTTCCTCAGCTTCCATGAATCAAGAGAGGGGAGCATCTAAGCATGAAATAGCAAATACCATGTCTTGTTAGGACTGCTGTGTTAAGATCATTAATACTGATGGGAGTGATACCAATAGGTTTTTATGTCCATCTTATTAGTATATTGTAAAATTTTAAAGCTGCGGACATATTGATTGCACATATTTTAACAGCACAGTAAGTTACGATACCTGGTGTCTCCTGAGACAACATTACTGCATCTGGTGAAAATACATCTTAGGGACTTGACCTTCAAACTACTCTAGGTCATAACACTAACACTAATTAATCTGTGTTAAGTGACAGCAGAGGTTCCAATGAGCAAGGTATGTAGCTCAATGTTTACCAATTAGTCTAAAATGATCTTAAGATGGTATGGAAGAGAAGCACAGTTCTCTATTCGCAGTAAAGCTTCAGCTTCTAGCTTCAGCTAGCTGCTTTCACCCTCTCCATCAAAATGAAGTTTTTCCCTATTTATAATCCAGTTTTACTCTTTCTGATCTGTATCTACAAATACTTTCCTTGAAGAAATAATATAACAATAGAAAATAAATACACTTGTAAATTAATGGTAACTGCTTGTGTTTGGAGGAGCATCATTAATTTCAGGGGTCTGTGTGATGCTTTCACATGATGAAATTCATTATTTTGTGTCTGAGTTGCATCCAAGCTGAGGCCGGAATAGAAGTGCCTGTGAGGTTCCTCCATTACATGGGACTTGGTTATTTCCATAGTTCAAGGAGAAAAAGGCCAGCAGGGAATTTGGAGCATTAACTCAGTCTGTGGTGCTCACAGTGCCCAGGGTGAAGAGTGAGAAATTGGGTGGCCAGCACAGTATCAAGGCTGCTGACCCTGGTGTTTCCTTGTTCTGCTGGGAGGCAGACACCTGCAAGAGAAAGATGTGAAAACTGCTCTGTTTCTATACTGTGTCAGAAATAATTGGCATCTGAGTGTCATTGTCCACTGAAAATCCCAGATTTCTGATTTACTAAACCCTATGAGGGCCATGCCCTGCTTGGTTGGCTTCTGAGCTTTTGGACTTGACAACGTTCCACATATTCCATAAATTATTTCATATGTTTAACTGATATGTTTTATGTCTGAAGTCTGCCCTTGTGAAAACAAATTTGGTAACTAAAATGATATAGAGCTTCCAAGCCCCATTTAGACCAAGGGCTGCCCCCTCCCCCCAGAAAGCTGTGTTCTGTCCCCCTCAAACCTCTGGACAGATTGCAGCAGCACAGCTCAGCTTGGAGGATCGTATTAAAACCTTTGGGAGCAGCAAGGTTACAGTGGAAGGATGAGGTCATTTTCTGCCTCTCTCATCTCAGGCTTAAATTATTTCTGCGTTGACAGTGTGCAAAAGCCCTCGACATTCAAACCTCCTCACCGCAGCCTTATCTACAGGCCACGCTGCCCTGGAAGGTCAATGCTTGGCACGCTCTTTCCACGAAAACAAAACCCAGTCCTTGCTTTCGGTGGCGTGGCGGGGAGGTCAATGCGGCTGGCAGCTGATGCTGAGGCGGGGTGACGTGCCAGCAGTGCGTGACCGATGCTCAGCTCTGGGTGCGAGCAGCCCTGCCCGCAGTGAACATCGCCTTCCCCCGGGATCCCGCTGCGCCGCTGACATCTGGCCCTCTTCAGCTTCATGCCCGAGATGAGGTCTGTGGGGACACTTGCACAGCAAGGGGAGGTGATTATGCAGCCCTCTCCGTGCTACTTTCACAGAGATTTCCACCGTGCAGGTGTGCGGGCTCCGCCCGCAGCCTTCCCAGCAGGTCCGGGCGGGCGATGGTGATGTGCCACGGCACCCGGAGGTCTCTGGGGAGGATCCGTGCTGGCAGCAATCTCCGCTCCTCCCTGGCCCTGTCCCTGCTCCAGCCAGGCGGTAATTTGCTAATGGGCCTCACGAGCAGCAATAGCTGAGCTGTGCTGGTTGCTCTTTTAGAGGCTGGGATGAGAGTAGCGAATTCCTGCTTGGTGCTGCGTGGCTGCGTGCTACCGTGGACTGGGAATTTAGCCACTTCTTGTTGATAATTTCCCCTGTAGCACTGAATTATTTCTGAACTTTACTATTTGCCTTTGTAAACTTGCAGTAAGACTTCAAACACAGTGATTTAATTCGGCTAAATGAGATTAAACACTCCCTGGGATTACTCTTGGCTTCCCTGTGGTGGATGTCACCTTTTACCCATCTGAGCTACACGACTAAAATTGTTATCCTTCGATTCTGCTCTACTGCATGCCATCAATTTTCTTTTCCTTGTCCCTCTGCTTGAGCATGCTGTTGAAGAAGCAGACCATGAGGTTTGCACATCTAAATTCTCACATTCACTACTATGCCTTAAAAAAGGAGTAAGAGGCATTTCTGGTTTATTATCTCTTATTTTATTATGTATACGGCTTTTGCTTTGTATTCTAGCTGCTCATTCTGAATGACTGATAAAATTATCTCATCAGAGAAGTGGCCAGTGATTTTATTTTTTTTTTCCAATTCTATAAAGCATTGCTATTGGTAGAAGAGAATTAGTGGGCACTTGAGTAAAGGTTCATTATGATTAATTGGAACATTTCTACAATTCAATGAAAAGCAACATATTAACAAATTGAAAAGATCTCTAAATACATCAACTTCTTTTGACAGTATATAAAAGAATCATATCACTTTGGCTTTTTAAAAATAAAATGCATTGGAAAACTTGACTGATTTCTCTAAACTAAAATAAAATGTTAAAAAAGCTATAATAGCCCTAATAAAGATGCAAGGTTATGAATAGCTATTAATACATGGCAAGGACTTTTAACGTTGGACAATTGCAATTTTTCCCAATCTTTGCCTTCTGGTTACAAATGTCATACTTCTGTAATTACTGTACTCATAATTTCTCAGCGTGGCAATGATCCAGGCTGCTGACAGGCTGCTGTGGTTAGCACATTAGGGCTCAGAGATGCACAGAAGTCCCGTGTGGATCCTTCCTCAGTACATCCCATGAAAATGCAGGTTTTTGTGATGTGGCATCTAAGGCTGCTGTGCTCAGGTGGCCAGTCCTGCCAGCACCAGAGATGGCTGCTTTTTGTCGTGTGTCTTGCTGAAAATAAAAGCCACCACAGTTGGTGGCTGACCCCCCACCAAAAGCTGGATGAGGGGGGTCAGTCGGAGGGACTGGATGGAGGTTTGGGCTCTCACCAGCCAGCATTCTGTTCCCAGCTCTCCGAAGCCACCACAAAGGCTGCCAGGGAATGTGTGTTTCCGCCTTTGCCATCACTGGGAAACCTTGGGTAAACACCTCCCTGTACTCCGTCAGACAGACACATACATTTTGCCCCCACATGTCTTAATTCTTTCTGCTTTTAACTATTGGCAAGCACAGAAACTTGCAGAAGTGCACTGAAATCAGCCATTTCACAAAGAGGTTTTAATGGCACTAAGCATCAAACTAAGCTGAACTCATAATTTATTTCAAGGGATATGAATTTTCTTATTTAAATGAATTCTGGCCTGAAACTGCAGCTTTCAAAACATGTGATTAAAGTTTCTGCTTGCTTTTTGGAAGGGCCTTATCATGTTAGGGAGTCCTGCTCAGAGCCCTCTCAGCATGTGCTTGTCCAGCAGCAATACCTGAGACAAAGCCTTGCTGGAAGGCACTGTGGTACCAGTTGTTCCTTGAGAAACCTCCCAGGCACCAAAACACCCAGAGTGTCTGTATTTCATGGAAACAAAAGCCACAGTGAATGCCAGAAACCTATTTAGAGGAATGGATCTACAGGCACAATCTATTCAGCTTTTTGCATCCTTCAAGGGATTGAAGCTGGTAAAACCCAAATCAAAGCCAGCATCTCCTGGTACTAGCTCTAGTGCCCGGCCTTAGCTTTTCAGGTCCCCAAAACCTAGTGGTAGTGCTGAAATAAAAACAACTGACCAGGAACAATGACACTTGAGCCCACAGTGCTTTGTTTTCAGGGCATGTTGCAAAAGCCTTGCTGAAACAATAAAATGTAGTGAATGAACATAAACTGGGAGAGCACAAACCTGGGTGCAAAAATAATCTACCCCAATATCTTTGTAAACCTGTTGCAGGGGTATTGGGGCACCACAAAATTTGCTAAAAGCAGGATAGCCCTTCCTTTTCCTAACTTCAGCACACACTGCCCACCTCTTGCCAGTGAAGGAATGTTCTCTGCAGTGTGTCCCTCACTGTTCCCCCTTCTCTCAACCCATTTACAACCACCAGAGAGATGAAAATTATTTTTAGGGAGGCTTTTCTAGCACAGAAGCAGAATTCACACAGAGCCTTGCTCCACAATATTTTTCTGCCTGTGGGCAGGCTGTGATAATCCTCGTATTGGAAGACACTCGGCTTTGGCTCCCCCTAATTTGCACGAAGTTAATGGAGGAGTGTTGTAGAACATATGTTTGGCTTAATATAGGTTCAAGGGGTTTTTTAGTCTAATATACTAAAATAAAATCTGGGACACCGTCGCAGTAAATAATATTGACAAGTTTTTCATTTTTTAATAATATGAGGCTAATTGAGCCGTAGTGGTCAGAGCACATTGTACTTCTGGTAATTAATTGCTTGCTGCAGTAGTTGACTGCATAAAACTATGCCTCAGGCCATTAACCCCAGGTCGTTAGTACTCTAGGAAATGTCTGGTGAAGGTCATTATTACTGCTGCTACATAAGCTATTGTAATAGAAAAGAGTCAGCATGATCTTTTCAAGAACCCATTTTCCCTGTTCTGGTCTCATTTCAGATCACTTGGTGCAAAGGCTGTTCCCAATTATTCTGCATTTACATTCACTCTTGGGGTGAGAGTTTGCCCACTTTTGCAGAAACAGAAATCAATTAATTGGAGTGTTTGAGAGGTTGTTCATTTAGCTTTATGTGGCCTGAAATGCTGGCCTTCCCAAAGGATTGACACAGGTTTGTGCTGTCAGTCCCAGGGGGATGGACAACGACCAAGTGAAAACCCAACAGATTCCTTGTGTTGGCTTCCTTAGCAGCAAGGCACAGACTCTGTGTGGGTGGCTGTGGGACAAATGGGGCAGTGGTTGCACCATGTGGAACCAGTGGCGTTTGTGCCCTGATATCTCTGCTTTGGACTGGGTTTCCAAGGTTTTGGTGGTGGACCAAAATCAGCCTTCTCATGTAAAACAGCCTTTCTCTTGGTTATCCTGTCATCTCTGGAGGGGCTTCCAACTCCCAGATCAAGAAGAAGCCATGGGGAGATTTGTTTTTGTGCTGTCACTCAAACTGCTCTGTAGGTCAGAGTCCCCCGAGCAGCAGAATGATATTGCTACTGAAAACTAAAATTAAAAACAACAGTTGTGAGGACTAATTTATTTCCTTCCCTGATGTAGTTGAGAATTCATCTTTTTTTTTTTTTTTGTTCAAGACAAAGTGCTAATGGAACAAAAAAAATAATGAGAAACATTTTTTAGTAGTTTCCTTTAATAAGATCTTAGTAATAATAGCACTTATTTACTACCTCAAAAACAGTTTTACATTAAATTCTGTTTTCTCTAATCATGTGTTTAAAATAGGGTGAGTATATTTGCACAAACCAAAGTCCTTGAATCAATATTATGAGACTGCTGGCTCTAATGACGTTGTGAGGAAGCACTTCAGCTCTAAATAGACAAAATTACAGACTGAGCAAGATACAGTGATGGCACAAGAAAAAAGATAGGGAAGTTTTGTAATCTGCTGATGTTCCTAGCAGTGTTTGGATTTTTTCTTCCCCACTTCAAAATTTTGATTTGGAGTCAGGAGTTAAATAATCTATATGAAGAGACCTATTTTGCCCTCTTGATCAATACAGACACTTCCTTTGTCACCATCGTTATATAAGCAAAGGTTTACTTGTTGTGAGACCCCTGCTGATGGAATGCCTCTCTCCAACTCTCTTCCTCTGGATCTAATATCATTCGCTATCTTGCAAGAAATAATAAACTAACCACGCTGCTTATACTGGTTCCAACACAAACATTTTTGTACTGTGGGAATGTTTTGAGCTATTCTTCCATCAAAGCTGTGCTACCAGACTTCTTTGGTCAGGCAGGGCTTAGGAGGTCAGTTTAGGAAGTTTCTGATTTTTGGATGTCCCACTTAAATTTGAGGATGTAAATAAAGAATCATCCATGTGAAGTTTCTGTGAGAGCTTTGATTCCCCAGCAGGAATTAAACCTTAGCTGCAAAGTCCAGAGGTGCCTGGTTTCTTGGACATGGATCCTGTTTTGTATGTTCTTGTTTGGTTTGTCTCTGTTTAGGGATTACTCCTTCCAAATACAGGTTACAGCATTAACTTTCTACATTTCTTCCAGGAAAATGCATCTGTGCTCACGTTGCAAATAAAATGTGCCTGCTGTGGCTAACCACGATTATATTTGGGGCAAGAGGAGAAAATGAGTGCTATCCACTTGCATGATGAAATGTAAACTGACTGCAGAGTTACTGAATATTTTAAGACTCTATGACCACATGGACAAATTGAAAAACCCAGCAGTTTTGTACATGATGGGAGTAAGGAACAAATCCTATATGAAATTGGCATGATTGTCCATGTATAATAAAGTAGGAGTTTGGCTTAATTGCCGAAGCTTTTGCAAATTGAGCAATGTAGTAATCTCTTACGAGAGTCAGTTTTAATTTTTAATTTTTAATAATCTTTAATTAGGTAAGCATTCATGACATATTTGGTATTTGTGCATTAGCACAACAGTCTTTGGGTAGTCAGTGTCATTCTTTCATATGCAGGCTGCTGTCAATTGATTTTCCATGGTCAGTAGCTGTAGTTGAATCTGTTTAAGTTCCATAAAACTTCCCTCATTGCACAAAACCATTCCTGTCTGAGGGAGAAGGATTTGAGCTTTCTTCTCTTAGGATCATGCTGGGAATAGAGTGTAAATCCATATTATTCCACTTATCTCCATGACATTTCCAATTTCTACAGATGCAATCAAAAGAATTTGTCTCATTGATCTTCAAACTCTTTGACAATCTCACACTCTGAGCTGAGTGGTGTGAGCTGTTCTGTCCCCCCATTGCTTTTCATCAATAAAAGTTTTTACCTAGATCAAGACAGCACATTTGCTGCATATGAGCTATGAATCTTGAAGAATGTTATTGGTTTACTGGTGGAATATTTATCTTCAAACTGAAATGAATTCTTAGATGAGTCATTGCACACATACCCTCTCTTGATATTTTTAGGTGCTAAAGCCACTATTTCAATGAGGCTGGGTTGGGGAAAATTGTCCATAATGTTTCGGATGTACAATTAAAGTGCCATCTGCCTCTGTGATGCAGCAGATGTATAATTGATATTCACTGCTGATTTGCCTCTTGATTTTCTGCAGACATTGAATGCTGTAATTGTTTATACAGTATGATCCTGAATACCCATGTGAGAATTTTCCTCCTCACGTGTTCCTAACAGAAGTATCCTCAATACTCAGGAGATGGATTCATTAAAAGATAATTTGCAGATAGCTAGGCTAAAATCTTACAGAAATCTAGTGAGTAAGTAAAAAACAAGTTTTCAAAAGGAGTGGCTTATTCCCATAGGATCATTGTTTAATATAGGAGAGCTTGTTGGGAAAACATAAAATGCTGATGCAAAATCTGGTTACCTTTGTGCACTGATTGCAATGCAGGTTGTAGCTAGGAATAAAAAAGAGTTGTTTTATTTTCCACTCCTTTTTTTGCAGAGATAGAAACCTTCTTCAGGGAAAAATTTTATGTAGAGTAAAACCAAAAGGTCAACTGTAACATCAAAAGAACTATCTTCTCTAGGGCAAAGACTATTTAATAAAAAACAGAGATCGAAACCACAGCAGTGAATTCTGAGCAGATGGGAAAACAGAGATATGCTACTTTTTCTTTTTCTTTTTTATGCACTTTCAAAATTCAATTCAGAAGTTTCACGAGTTCAGAATTCAATCACTAAAATCTTGATCAATCAGTAGGTGTTAATTTTACCCCATGACTGGTTTCTAAGGTTCCTCTGAGAATGCTCTAGACCTGAATCTGCTCATGCTGAAATAAAAGCAAAATGTGACCAGTCACCTCAGTGGCAGGAGGTTAGTGGCTCTATTTTGTATTGCTGCCCTTCCTTTTGACAGCAGTGGCTTTTAAGCACATTAGTTAAACTCACTATGAAGTGGCAGTAATTGTCCAGGGCTTTGCATTCAGCTTCAAAGAAAGAAAAATTGGTGCTATAGAACCTGAACCTGGCCTTGCTGCAAGTGACATTTTGAGTGATCATTTCTTAAGCCCATGCCTGGCTCCCAGGAAAAGTCAGCTCTCTGGGCACCCAGAGAAACCAAGACCCATTTTGTTGCAACTTGTTCCCTTTTATGAGGCGTTGGCTGTGCTCAGCGTAATCCAGAAGGATCCCCTGTGTTTTCCCAAGGCTGAACACTTGCTCTCACATCTGTGTCTCTAATGGCAGCAGTGTAATTGTAGGTAAAGGACATCATCCTCAGGGTTACAGCGTGTCACTCCTGAGGCAGTCTAAGCAAAGGACCAAGTGAAGGGCTGGAAGTGCAGCAGAAGGAAAGCACAGGGGGTGCAGAGGATGGTTTGGGGAGGGGAGATGGAGGCAAATCCAAGCAAATGAGGTGCAGTGCACTGCAGGTCAGTCTGGTTCTGTTTATGTTTTCTTTCACATCTCTGTTGCTGTCTGCAGGAATCCACCAAGTTAAAGAGAACCAGAGAGACAATGCAGGAGAATCTGACTATGTTAATGGTGTTGAACATTTGCAGGAAGGAGAGGGACTGTTCTTCTCCACGAGTTATTTAGTCACAGCTTCAATGGGTGCTCTGGGATAAACAATCACAAATCCAGCTACAGTACAATGTATGGGTAATTTTACCATGTTTCTCCTTGTTGAGGTCTAATTGGACTCTTCAACATGGAGAGATGACAAGATGTGAAGGAAAGATATTTCAGATGTTGCTTGTGTGTTGTTGAAGATTTTATTTTATTTTATTTTATTTTAAAATTTTATTTCCTGTGTCTTTCTCTCATTCATATAGCAAGATTTTGGATATGTTTATTGCATAAAGATTCATCTTCAGGTCTGGCTTATACTTACTGAGAAGGTGACCCCTGAAGGGAAGGTTGCAGTCTCACAGCAGATGTAATGCAGTGCTTGGGTTGAGCAGACAAGAAATTAGGAGACATTATGGTAGAGAAGAGTATGCAGAGTGATTAAACAGAGCTGAAACTTGCTCAGATACGGAGGCAGCATGAAACTGGGATCCCAGATCTTGTGAGCAGAAGGTAGAGCACCTCCCTGTGCTAGCTCAGCAATACCACTGTCTTGCTGCTACCCACTTGTCTGAGGTGTGGCTTGTTCTCTTAACTGCATTGTACTACACACAAATAAATCAGCCATAGAGAAGCTGGTTTTGCGTATTAGTCACTGGCTAGATGAAGAGCTCAGTTCCTGTTAACACAAAGTGAGTATTCTATCACTGTTTAATTCACATGCTTCAAAATGAAACTCCAAAGACAAATTAAAGGTTTTATTCAAATCAAAAGGTCAAAATTAACCTTCACTGGTTACTTACCAGGTTTGCCATTCCTAAAAATGACTTGAATATATGGAACTGCTTTGTTTTTCAGACTAAGAGGCCATAGCAGTGATGGGGAGAGCTGCAGTACCCATTTGGGAGCGGGAATTCAGGGGGATGCTGGCTGCAGCTTCTGCAGCATGTTTGTGTCTGTATAGGACAGGTGGTAGGAAAAGTGGAGAACTCATGCTTGGAGCAGGGGTGTAGAACACAGGAACTGAGTGCATCCCAAACCAGGAGACCTAGCAAAAGCAGTGAGATTTGCCTTGTGGATCCTTCCTTTCCTTGTGGTCCTGGCAGGAGAGGGGGATGTGTTCTGGGAGACCTTGATATGGGGCCCTCCTGGGAGCTCACACCCCCACAGGCTCAGGAGAGCCAATGATGGTGATTCCTGTCTTTGGGGGCAAAATCTCTATGGAAAAAAACCCAACGTGTGTGGGGATGTTTGGCAGGTTAATGGCACCCACCAGCCCTCCAAAGAGCAGCTGCCCATCAGCAGCTCTGGCGACAGCTCTCATTCCTCTGAAGACATCACGTGCAGGTGACAACACACACATTCATCAGAAGCCTTTAAAGTGGTTTTGGCCCTCTGCAGCACTGTTGAGTTTATTTTCTGTGCTAAGCAACTGCAGCCTGTGATTCCCACTGGACCTCCAAAAATATGTGAGCAACCCTAGGGGACTAGTGCCTTGTTCCCCCAGGCGGTGGGCTGGAAGGGCCTCCTTGTGGGAAGAAACAATTTTTGTCCCCTCAAAACCTCTTCTGCTACAGCTTTGTTCAATTCAGTTCTGGTCCTGTCAGTCTAAATAGGAAGGCAGCTTCCCCTCAGAGAAGTGTTCAAAGCTTCACATAAAGTGTCTTAATTTTTGTCATGTGGAGCTGTGTGTGGCAGATATGAGCTGCAGTGTGTACAAAGGCACCACAGAGAGAGAAACCACAGTGAGGGCTTCCAGAGCACAACATCTGGTGGGGGAGTCTGCAGTGATTAGAAAAAGGGTTGTATTATTGCCGGAATCAAATTATCTGAAGGTGTCCTGCTGGTAAGCAGCAAGTACAAGCTGTACTGAGTTCTAAATTGGTGAGTACAAGAGAGGTACTATTAGATCTTTAAATCCCTCTTTGGGTTAAGTTGGGTTTTGTCAATATTCTCATCTAAAACCTAATGCAACATGTCTCAAGACACAGGCCATGGCTGAAACAAATTTTATTTTTGCTTCTATACATTAATATTCTGTTCCCCAGTTTTGGGGAAGGTTTCCCATCAGAGTTTTCCCTTAGGAGTTTGAAGGGCTTTGGTGAGAAGCAGAAATTGATGGCTTGCTTGTCCTAGCAGGTCTCTGTCTTTCTTAAAAATAATCCCTTCTAGTTGTGGGGGAGAAAATCCTTCGCAGGACAGGAATCAAGATAACTGTAGCTGAAAATTAAGCTTGCAGGGAATTGGAATGGGATTCTGTGGGATGATCTTTGCAGTCCAAGGGATCAGGCCAGTTAGGTGTTACCTGCATCCCAGCTGAGATGCAGTCTCTGGCCATGTGGATGCTCCCCTTCTGCTCTCAATGCTCTTCTTTGGCATTCTGTGTGAATTGATTTTCCTTTGCTTTGCAGCAGATAAAATTTAACTCCTGGGTGTCAGCTGAAGAACAGTAACCTCAGCTGCTTCAAATCCAACAGTTAAAGTGGTCTTATCATTCCCTATTGCACTATCCATGCAACTATCTGAAAAAACCAGAAATATTGTGTTTTGAAGGTATACCGAAGTTTTTAGCACAGGATGAGGCATCACTGGCAGTGGTAGGTGGATTTGCTCCTCCTGCTAGGAATTCACTGCTATCTCCCTTCCAAAACCCAGTAATCAACCAGGATCATCTAAACCTCATTCCCTCACCCACAGTTATGCACCTCTGTGCTGCCCTCCTGCTGCTGTGTTTGCACTGCTGTGGCACCTGGGCTCTTGTCAGAGGCAGGAACTTTATTCTAACAGAAACTTTGCAAACGTGGTAAAAAAATTAATATTTCCTTTTCATCCTCGAGTCCAAATCTTTTAGATCACTGTAAATTGGGCATTTGTCTCCCTTGGCTGGTAAGGAAGACTGCTCCATTGCAGGTTTTCCTCTGGGGAAATTTATAGGAAGATTTAAATATGAAGTGAATGGTCCCCTTTAAAGTTGCATATGCTAAAGGAATGTGACTTATGAATCCTGTTAGCAGTAATGGCTGCATGAGAATATCAAACACTTAGTCAAATCAAGATTTTGCTGTGATGCATCTTGCACTAGAAGGGTTGCTATAAATTTTTGAACTGTGCCAAGCATTTTTATGTACCTCGGGTATGCAGGCTATGTTTGATGCTTATAGAAGTTGAGTCTGTTTCGCTTTTGTTGCTGACTACTGGAGGAACACATGCATGTGTTTGTGTAGCTGAACAGAATTAAAACTCATCTGGTTTGCAGTCTCAACAACAGAGAATGCTGCTGCCTGCAGTAAAAACAGGAAATAATATTAAACTCAAATAAACCATCAACCTTGAGTTGGGAAGGGACCAGTGTTATTTGCATGATTTCTAGTGGCCAGCATAGGTGACACCTTCTGGATAGAGCAGATTCAGTAGAGAGTAGCAACGTACTTGAAAATTGCCTGTGTGAAATATTTATATAAAACTTTGCTTCATGCAGTGAATATTTGAACAATTAAAAATCTGTTCACTGTCAGTTTCTGGCCTTGGGCTAAGCTGAGGGGCTGGCTTGAGGATGGTGGTGGTTGTAGCCTGCCAGCTGAATGGTGCCTGTGGGATCATGCTGGAGCAGGTGGGAAGACCAGCAAGCCTAGAGGACTGTCATGGTTTAACCCCAGCCGACAACTCAACCCCACACAGCCACTCACTCACTTCTTCCCAGTGGCACTGGGGAGAGAATTGGAAGGGTAAAAGTGAGAAAACCCATGGGTTAAGGACAATTTATTGATTGAAATAAATAAATTAAAATCAGATAATAAATTTTGGAGCCAACAAGAGACCTGGAGAGGAACTTTTTACAAAGACATATAGTCATAAAACAAGTGGCAATGGCTTAAAAATAGCAAAATTTTGCCTGTAGAGAGTCCTGTGACTCTTGGTTCCTTTGTGGTCTTATTGTCTTTGAAGAAAAGTCTTTGTTTTAGTGTCATAATAATTGCTTGACCACTGCAGAGATTTGAGGGCTTCTGCAATTTGTGGGAGCACCAGAGTAGTGTCAGGGGCTCAGCCTGTCCCTCAGCACCTTTCTGAGCTGGGGCACAAGTCTGGAGGTTTGTTTGGACATCAAACTGTCTCTCTTAATGATGAGGCCATTTCAAATGCATCAGTGATATGGATACTCTTGTAGCTAGATCTGAAGGAGGTTTTAAAACAAATTCTCCAACACTACATAAAAAATATGGAGGGGAAGCAGGGGGCTGTGGTTATACCTTTTTGTTCATTTTTTCCAGCAGGGGTAAAGAGTTTAGTTTCTTTCAGGATGCCCACTTGAATCCTGCTGAATCAGGACAGAAAATTACTGAACGCATGAGAGGAGTGCAGTAATCATTTGGGGTCAGTGAGCTATAGATTGCAATATTTGGCAGAGTTATTGTGCTTGCCTGCAAGCCACAGCCGTGTCCCTGCTGCACCCGCCGGGAGAGGAGGGACAGGCTGCTCTGCTTTTCTCTCCCGTGGCCTTCCCCTTGTGTGCCCTGGGTCATCAGCCCTTCCCACCTGCTGAAGCCTTTCGCTGCTGCATTAATGATTATTTTTAATCAAAGAGATCAGAGTTATTTTTCCCAGTTGTCAGTTTGGTTCTTATCACGCTGCTGATTATTGCAACTCACTGAGAGGATGAAAATGACCATCCAGATAGTGAAGTTTAGACACAGGAAACCTGACTAGCCAAGGTAACCAGCTTGATTTGATCTGATGCTTTATTTTTTTCCCTCTGTCTCTGCATTCTATGAGGTATTTTACTTTGGCTTCCCCAAGGCAATCTACCAATAACTCAGTGACAGCTCCCCAATCTTACTCCTTGTTTTTTAAGCTTCTGGATACTAGACATGAATTTTGAGAACCTGTTTTCAAGTACTGGCATGTATTTTCTGTATGCCCTTTGGCAGTCTCCTTCACTTCTCAGAATATTCATGGTTTTGTGAAAGGGCTCAAAGACCCTTTTGCAGGACCACTTTGCCATCTCCAGTGTGCCAGGTGCTTTGGCAGACCACTAATTCAGTAATGAGAGAGGAGAAATAAAGGCAACTGACCCATGCACAAAGATGAACTTAAAGCCAAAAAAGGGAGCTCTCACTGGACTGGATTCAAACTCTGCCTCCTTACCAAGGAAGACTTGTGTGAGGAGAGGTTCATCCCACGATGAGCGAGCCCCCGGCTGCTGCTCGCCATGGAAGATGGGACTCCTGGCTCCCCAAAACCATTAATTAGTTGGAATTGAGGCTCTCACTGTTGCTGCCATGACTCAGTCTGTAACAGCAGTGGGAACTTTCAAAGTCAACTTTATGACCATACCCTGCCAGCCTGCTTATTAATGATATGCAAATTATAGAAGTTCAAACATTTGCATTTAATGCTCATAGCTGTTTCTTTGATTGCTAATGATGTTGATTCACGAAGAAAAAGCTTTCTAAAATAAAGAGACTATTTCATGTACCACACCAAAAGCAAATGAAAGGATGCTGCATACAGCATTTTTTTGGTCACTTTAAGCCCTGTCCAAACACCTCAGGACTCATAAATTAGGTGGAAATGAAATGTGATTTACCAGCTAATGAGATAGTCTTTAATTTTTAAACAGAATTATAACTTAGAGTAAACAATAAACATACACATTTAGTCATGAACTCCTGTCCTGAATTTCACTGCACAGTTGTCACAGATCTTTATAATTTATTCATGTTGCCAGGTCAGCATGGCCATTGCCCACCTCCTAAAAGACTCATTCCTGGAGCAAGTTGTCCACCTTTAAACTTACGGTGTGCATTACCTTTGCTACCCGTCCTTGCAGCCAGACACCCTGTGAGGGTGAAAGACAAAATGCCAGGTTCCTGACATAGAAAAAGGTTCTCAGAACTTGTTACAAGGGGGAGGAAAAAAAGATTTTTTTTTTTCCCCCCCTTAGATTGCTTTTTCAGACAATGAAACATCCCTTGACTCTGTGTAGGCAAGTTGTTCACAGGGTTGAATTCATCTGGTCTGGTCATCTGCTTTCCAGTAAAAGCCATAAAAGGAAAATTGCTATGTGTAGGGCACTGAGCTGTTTTGGAGAAAGTAACTGAAACTGGACAGATTGTGGCTTTGAAGTATCCACTCCCCTTTCATTCACCATAAAGGGAATGCAGGGGTCTGGGTTAAAGCCAAAAGAGATGGATCCATCCTTGGCAATTTTCTAAGTTCAGTTCCTGATCTCTTCCTGACAGATTTCTGTAGAGGTATGATCCTACAGAAACACAAACTGCACTTGCAGCACTGTCTCAGTTCTAACATTTCTTCCTGGAGTACGAGGCTCAGCATCAGTGCAGCAATGCAGTTTGTCCTTATGAATAATTTAGGCAATCGAGTGTCCGACTGGTAACTCCAAGTGTTTACTTGCCATAAAGATGTCATCTGTCCAAAATGTGTCCTCAGACATCATCATGTCTCTGGTACACAAGGAACCTGGCTAGTCAGGTGTGTGGGTACATGCATATAAAGATGATGGCTCAATGGATAATTAGGAAGAGAAGAAATTTCATTGAGATAAAGAATGTAAATTTTAGAAAGTGGAGAAAAAGCCCAGCAAGGCTGATCAGCAGATCTTGATGATTCAGCTAGGTGCAGCCTATTTGAAGTTTATATTATCAGACAAACAGAGGAAAGGTTTATCCCCAGATATTCTTCTTTAGAACCTCTACAAACAATATTCTACAGCTGAAATAAAATTATGACCCTTGGGACTGTACGTACTGATGCTATTATTTGAGAAATGCAACTGCATCAGTTTTGTGCTATGTACAATACAGAATTTTGCTTGGAAATTTAGAGATGTTTTGTTCTTCATAATGTTGCCTCTGTCTCTTATGACACTTTCAATCTCTTTGTAACACTATATTTTGCTGTGAAAAGGCTAAAAAACTGCAACAATAAATATTAATAAATGGAAACTGGATCAGGAAAGTTGTCATGGCAGACAGCCAAGTTACAAAAGACTGTCTGCTTTGACTCTTGCACAATGATATTGAGAAAGCTACTGTATAAACTCTTTTCTGGCTAAAATTAAGTAGTAATCTGGGTGTCTGCAGATAGAAAACACTGTCAGGATTGACATGGTTCTTGGGGGCTTTTTTAAAAAAATCTATTTTGACAAATATAAATCAGGGAAATAATACCAGCAGTGCAAACATAGAATGCAGAATAACATTTCTTCAGTGATTTTAAGCAGAGTTTTTATACAGAAAGTCTCAAAGGAGTTGAGATTCATGGGCAACCTCAGTAAGATACATATTCTAGTGACAGACAGCAAATGCTCCATTTTGCCATAGGAAAGGTGCTGTTTTTCTTTAGTAGAGGAAAAAGCTTACCCCGTTTTGGAGGAATGTACATGCTGAGATACAAAGGACTTCACCCTTCTGTTCCTCCTGAGGCATCCTTGGAAGAAGGGCCCTGCTGGGATTTGTAGGTGGATGTGCCCGTGACTCTCGATGTTCCATGTCTAAGAGGCTGCCAGCCTAGTGCAGGTGCACCTGCTGTGCAGCAGCTGTAATGTATGGACTGATTTGAGCTGTTCTGTAAGCAAAAACTTCTTGGACCACCTGGACACGCCTCTGGTTTGCATAAGATTTAATGTTATTTAAAGAGAGTGTAAACAACTGTGAGGAAAGAAAATGACTGCATGTTAGACCAACCTCAAAATAAATCTGTTTCTGCAGAATACTAAAATCTAAAGAAAATGGATGATCAGTTGTCAGAGATCCTTTTAAGTTGCCTAGGCTGGGATCCATGTCTAAGAGGCAGCTCATAGGTTCAGACACTCTATTGGGATACCTGTATGTGCAGCACAGGTTTATGTTACCACCATCAGTGGGGATTGAGACAGTGGAGCTGAGAGATGCTCCAAGCAGGAGGTAACTTCTGCAGGCAGAACTGAACCCCACTGATGGTATGATTAATGTGCAGCGAGTGAGAGGCAGCAACCCGGTCACAGGCATCCAGGCCCACTTGAGATGCCTTAAGATATCCAAGGTATCCATTCACTTCTGTCAGGTGGATGTGACCCAGGATCAGAAGGACACCTCTGCATCTCTGGAGTAGCAGCTGTGAAGTTCTAAAGGACAGCTCAAATGGACCTACACCTCTGTCTGTGGGCACATGGGCTGTGTTCAGAGGGTTATTGTCTGGGAAAACAGGAGTTGAGAAACCTCAGACTTGCTCTTAACCATAAACCCACAGACTTTGAGGACATCTTCCAAGGTGTGGGTTAGCTGGCTCTAATTTGCATTTGCCCAGGCACTGGTGGTTCTGCTGTGCACTTCTGTGCCAGCCTCGCCTTGCAGTCTGGGCTGAGGCTTACCTCTGCATCCTTGGGGCCGGGGCAAGATACCAGAACCATTCTGACAATCAGTATTGATGCACATCTCTCAGTCCTTGTAATAACTCAGGACAAGATTGTATCCTGGTTCTGTGCAACCACACAGAGGGTCTGCCACAGGTCAGATTTCGAGAATAAAGACAACTTTTCCAATATTTTCTCATTCTACTATATGAGTGAGTGGGATGGAAAATTACAGAATGTGGGGGAAAATGATACAATTTACACCTAAGAGAAAAAGCAGTGGGTAAAGTGATGTTTATAAGGCTTAGTCTCCCAGTAGAGCAGGGCAGCTGAATACTAACCTATCTCTGGGGAGAATGGAGGGAGCTTGTATCCAAAGACACAACCCAGCCTTGGTGAACATGTACAAGTTACCCTCACTGCCCTCTGTCCTGGAATTAGTAATGCTTCCATACGTGTGTGTTCATTAGCTTTGAAAACAGAGGCTATTACTAACAAGAAAATGTGGCAGGAAAACGGCAGTGATTGTCACGTGCTTTAAAAATTGTGCCGAGTTGCTCTAATTTCATTATACTTTTAAAACCATTTTTTCCTGCCACCTCTGCCCATGCTACAAGTAGAACAGAGCCACACTGCTGCACTTCCAAGACACAGAATAAATGTTGCGTTGGTGTGAGCCACTAATAGGATTCCAGGACAAAGCACTTTAATCCATTGCTAAGTAAGTGAAAAGGTAGTAATATGGTTTGAGGACAGGACACAGCTAACATGCTACTTCTGCTCTTCAAAGACTTAGTTTTATAATCCTCTGCAAAAGTCTTTGTTCAGATTTCTGGAAGTGTTTTGTAACTGCCCACACCTGCCTTGAAATATTGTCTCAAGCCGATGTATCTGCTGCAAAATTCAGTCTGTAATTAGTTATGCTTTCAGACTCCAAATTACCATGTAATGGTGTGTTGTGTTGGAGCTGTAACTATTAGCTTTTATATTTCAGTAGGGTAATGGCTAATGCAATTTAAAGGACCAATAAAGTTGTCACCAGCAGATCAGTAGTTTTATCACCATCACTAGATAAATCTCCTGAGTTTACATATGACATCTGGTCAAGTATAGTGTGGCAGCCTCCTGTCTGAGTCAGGGATAATGGATACTTCCAGCCCCATTTCAACCCCTCAAGTTTCAGTGCTTGTGTGGGAATATATTGCCATGCTGTCTGGTGGTCATGGTGCAGTGTTTGTGAGGTGGTGGATTTTCCTGAGGCTTAAGCCATTTGTGCTTATGTAGTTGAGGTCTACTGTGGTTGAGGATTTAACATTTTCCTCACCTCGATAGTATACTGGGCCATTCAAGTTGGATGAGTCTAAATCTTTTTTTACACAGTAATAAACCAATCTTTAGCTGTTTGGAACACTTGGTTGGGAATTACCTGAAATATTGCAGTGCTTATAGGATACAAATCTAAGTGAGCCTAGGATCCCTTTATAACAGAAATAGAGCTATTCAAATACAGACTCTCGTCAGTGAAGCCAAGGTTTGACTAGATGAGTTGCACCCTAAACTCTCTTGATTAGACTTCAAAGGCCATGACGGGAGTCTCGGACAATTTGCTTACATGCTCAACCGTATGCTGAGGATTGTAATCTTAGGTGACACAGATCCTGTCACTGATGAGATTACCAGACTGCAAGCTCTTTCTCCACCATTAACTCATTAAAATGGGACATTATTACTGCACTGCTTTATATTGTGTTCTGTTGAAAGAGGTTCTCCATATTTCTGTCTTTCCATAATGGTATCCATATGACCTGTCTGGATGCCAAAGACTCAGCCTAAAGAAGACTGAATTCTGCCCCAAAGCATATTCAAACCTGAGGTCTAATAGTGCTGCTGAGTGTGATGCTGGGTGGGATGCTCAACATCCTTACTGCAGCCCAGTGAGACTCACACTAGTGTCTCAAACTGGGAAATGGAGGTCTGGAGAATCCACTTTGCTGAGGTGTTACCTTCACTTTCTGCTCAGTATGAGCTCTCAGCTACAGGGAAAGTGTGTGTGGTAAATGGGCAGAGAATCTGATATTGTATGAAAAGGATCTGATGTCGTAGGAAAAGGGAAGGCTTGACTCACACCTGTTTTATTACTCTGCCTCCAACACAATGGGAAATGGGGATGTACTGCATTGAGTGAAACACAGCTTTGTCTTGTCCCTTGCTCAGGGGCCCTGGCAGAGCTGCTGGGTGGGTGACAATGAACATCACTCTCCATGCTCACAGCTGTGTCTTTGCAGGGCCAGATCATGGACTGCCAACTCTCTTCTCTTATGCAGTATAAATAATGAACTAAAAAGGCTGATGCTTTCACAAATTATTTAGAAACTTTATTCCCTTGTAGCTCAAAGAAAAACAGGCTGTTAAATCGCTGTGTAACTCATGGAAATACTGTCCCTTTGACATTAGTCAGTTGTATTAAGTAAATATCCTGGAGGTGTTAGCCTTGCAGTCAGTGGCACTTTGGCTTCTAAATGCCTTTGTGAGTCCACTGATACCAGCTTTGTAGGAAGAGTTAATGTCTTCTACTAAAGCAAATGGTATCTGAGGGAAGGAGAAGAGGCTTTGGGGCATTTAAGCCATTCTTCAGGTCATCTGTATTGTGATTCTAGACCTTAGTTTCAAAGTGATGTACGAGCCCTTCAAAATGTCATTCAGTGAAAAGATTTACGATGTCTGACTTCCCTCTCCCCCTCCCTTTTTACTGCTGGTGTAAATCAGAAGTGGTTCAGTGGAACTAGGCTGTGTCAAACTGTCCGAGAGACATGGGCAATGCAGTATATTCTGCTACTTGCGTGGAGAGAGACAGTAACTCTTACTTTCTCAGTACATCTTGAAAGATGTCGGACAACCCTCAGCTCCCTGTCCTTTGCTTTTCTCTAGTGATCTCAAAATAGAGAGAAGTCGAAAACTCTAGTAGAAAAAAAGAAAAAAGTGCCCTTTGGCTGGAAGATGGAAGCTGAAGAATTTCTTTTAAAATACTGTACGCTGCTAAGTAAAGCCATGGCTATTTTTACCAAATACTGGCTTTTTGGAAGCTTAATTATCTTCATTCTGCTCACAGAAATCAAAATGATACTTGTTGGCAGGATGGACCTAAAATAAAATCTCGTTGCTGTACTGACAGCTGTGAAAGATTTAGATGAACCAACTTTTCTTCTTTTTTAAATTTTTTCTTTTCCCTTGAAGCAATTATAGATATGTTCTGTGACGTGCCCTTATCTTTCTCTGGCTTGTCTGTGTACTGCAAGGCTTGTCACAGGCTGTGTGGGTCTCTGCTAGCCGTGCATGCACAGGCTGCAGGGCTAAATGCAAGCTCTGTGTCCTATCTTGTTGCCAGGGAACAGTGACGAAGAAGTGCCTGAGCTAAACTCGAATTTTGGATCTTTGCAATGAGCTGCTTATGTGACCTTGGGCAAGCAATTTGTGTGGGGTAAGATCCCTCTCTTCCAGTGTCAGGCTCTCTGTAGCTAAAACTGCAACTTCAGTTTGGTGGAGGACTCTGCCCACAGGAGGGGAGAGCGAGAGAGGGAGACTGATTCACTATTTTAGACATTTGTCTGAAAATGGCACAAACTTCCCGCTGGGGAGATCTGATTCTCTCCAGCTACAGTGTGAGCCCAGATGGGTACCTTAGACTGGCACCTTAGACACTTTTATTGAACCCTAGACTGACACTGAACCTCTGGACTTCCGTGGGCCTGTGAGTGTGTTTGGCTCTGCATTAATCCCTGTCTGAGCAAGATATGATCTCTGAAGTCTCCACAGTTGTCATCAAGATGTCTCTGTGTTTGGTGTTACATGACATGGAATTGCAATGTCAAGGTTTTTTTGCACATCCTTGTATTTCTGAGGGTTGTTGGAGATTAGCTTTGAAGGTGTGAAGGATTCCTCTCTCTTCCTCACTGTACTTCTGAAGACCATTCAAAGTACTTTGTGGCCTCGGTCAGTCCTTGTTTCCAAGAATTCTGAGCTGAGCCACTCTCTGAGGATCATTTTCTTTAAAAGTGCCAAGAAGGGAACTTCTTCCATCAGCAGGAATGGAGTGTTAGTGGATAGCTCATGGCACACATCACCCAACAGTGTCTTGAGCCAAATAAATCAAGATGAGTAACAGCAAACACACGGCCAGTCTGTGGCACAAAGATTATTTTGCAATAAACATGGTGAAAATCTGCTTTGAGGAGCCTGGAAGGTGGGACCTGCAGGTAGAACAGCTTCTTTCCAAAATCATGTGGTGGGATAATTCAGCAGTTGTGAGTGCATGTTCTGCATGAAAGTGGGTGCACCCTGGTTTAAAGAATATATTATGAGGAAAGACTCAGACAGCTGTGGCTTTTCGGCCTAGAGAAAAGAAGGCTCTGAGGAAAACTTAGATGACCTCCCAGCATCTAAAGGGGATCTACAGGAAAGCTGGGCTGTTTACAAAGGGATGCAGTGATAGGACAAGGGGGAATGGCTTTAAGCTGGAAGAGGACAGGTTTAGATTAGGTATTAGAAAGAATTTTTTCACTGTGGCAAAACACTGGAAGAGGTTTCCCAGAGCAGTTGCACACTCCCTGTCCCTGAAAGTTCAAGGCCAGGTGGGATGGAACTTTAAACAACCAGGTCTAGTGGAAGGTGTCCCTGACTATGGCAGAGGGCTTGGAGATAGATGATCTTTAACATCCCTTCCAACCCAAACCATTCTATGATTCTATGAGTTTGGGTGAGGAAGTGAATCATCAGTTTACAGCTTTTGATTTCAGGTCAAGCAAGTTTTCCCCAGAAGGAGAATTAAAAGACTACTTTCCTTATACACATTTCATTTCAGATTCTCTTCTATTTGATTTAAAGCCATTTCATTCCACCAAAGGGGAAATGCTTTTCTGGTCTCTTCTTATGAACTAAAGCTGAAAGATTTCTTCTGTCGATGCTTTGACAGTTTTCTGAAGCATCTACCTTAGCTTTGATCTGCTTCTCTCCTCGCCTTATTAATTTTTAACACTTGTTAAAAGATTTGTTCTATTTGTGAGTTGCAAGAAGGTGCCTTAATTTATAGACAGCTTGAGTACATCATCGCTGCAATTTCAAAGTGTAATTTTTTTCCCCTTCAAGAATTTAACTCATGTCCTCAGCTACCATACTGAAGCATAAGTACTTTGCATCTTATGCAACTCTCTTGGTATGCACCTGACAAGACTTCTGACCTTGTTAGTTAAGGAACTAAGTTGATTTCTCACTAAGAAAGAGAGTCCTCTGTCAACTACAGCAAAAAATCTTGGATTTTAGTAGAGGAGGAAAAAAGCATCAATTTTATTTGCAGGATTGCAGGAAATACCAAAGTTATCAATATTCAACTAGAGAAATGAGTAGTTTTTATTCAGAAAATACATGAAAATACAACTTCATTTTTGGCAAACAACAAAGATTTCTGCCAACCTCTCAAATGCTGTGCTTTCATTTAGTAAGTGTTTCTCCTCTACTTCCCTGTTTTTCAATACTGAAAGTGAACAAGCTTTCCTGGGATACTAGCAATAAACATGAAAAGTAAATAAATACATAGCCCAGACTTGGCTGTGACCTATGGGAGAGATTACCAGTATTAGTAGGAGCATTTCTTGGGAGAGTCCTGATTTTGTTTTTATTTCTTTATGAATATAAAGTGACCATATTCTGATCTTCTGTCCCTACCATTACGTGAAGAGAAGAAATTTGGGGTTTTTTTTCATTTTTCATCTGAAAAATTCTGCAAGTCACAGGACAACCGGCAGCACTTTTGACCATCTTAATTGCAATCAATCCAGGACAGGGATAAAGGTGCAAAGGTGTAGATAGAGTTTCAGCCTCTTGTTTGAAGTGTGCTGCAGTTTTAGTGCCCAATCAATCTTTTTTTTTTACTGGAGAAAGTATTTTTTGATCTGTGCAATGGATAAAATGTCTCTAAGGTTCATCATCTCAATGAATGGCCTTGCTGCTCCTGCAATACTTGTTCCAAAGCAGCAAGGATGAAATTAGCAGGCCATAGTCCAAGAGACAGTGCATCAGCTCCCATGGGAGGAGGATTAGGGCCCCTCTGGGAGGGTCTGAACTGGCTCCATGCTGCTGATATTCTCCTGAAACCCAGTGGCCTTTCTCAAAGGAGAATTTGACATTTGCCAACAACCTTTGACGTAAGGTGCATTCCCTGGGCACTGGGTGTAGGTTAAAACAGCAGGAGCAGGTTCTGTTGCCCTGCCTCACGCTGCCTAATAAATGGCAGATCAGGAAAGTCCCTTAAAGATGCTTTTCAGCTGTAAAATTCCCTTCACCTCTTCCCCTGCTCTCTTCTGCCCTCCATGCTATATACTTTTCTCTCTTCTTAAAAATTTTTCATTTCCCCTGGTCTGTGATATTTGGTATCAAAGAGTTTTTGTTGAAATGCAGCTCTTATTCATATCCTCAGCCTTTGCTCTTTTCCTCCCCCAGAGTCAGGACATGGGATGCCCAAGCCCTGCTTTGGGGACAAGGCACTTACTGGTGGTTTTGTTACTAGAGCATCACAGATGCCCAATTCACACATCTGGGGCTCTGCTTACCTTAGTCCATGCCCAAAGGCAGACCTATCTGGCAGCCTGTTAACCCTCTCCATCTACTCCAAGGCTCTAATGGGTTCTGAATGGATGAAAGGAAGGAATTTTAAATACCTCAATGTAGTGCATTATCTGACATGTTGGAACATTCTTTGTTCAGGGGGTAGAAACCCTCTGTCGGCATCTGTTCATAAAAGGTGGCATTGAGATCTGGTTGTGCTGCTCTCAGCTAGTTTGGGTTGCAAAAAAATTCCTCCAGAATATGCTACAAGTGTTCATGCAAAGATTGATGCACCGTGCTTGCCATTGCTTCCAGGACTCCACAACCTCCCCTCTCTTCTACTCAGCAGACAGAGGCACAGGAGAGTCTGGATCTAGAGGGAGAAATCTTTCATGCGTTTCACTGACTTCCCCTCCTTCCTTCACTGGGCGTGTTTTGGCCCAGTGGATCCTCTTTGGTGGCACGAGAGTTTTCTGCATGTGCATCTCGTAGTTTGAACCCCGAGTCCACTCCAAGCTACCATTTAGCTGCAGAATACCTTGTTTCAGCTCTCTTCTGCTCAGAGCTTTGTGTGTCTCTGCTTTTGCTTTCCTCTTTCATAAGTCCTTTTTTTCTGTCATCTCTGTTGTTCTGCTCTGCATGATGAATTTCTGTTGCTTCATAGGGTTGGGGGGGAGAACACAACAACCACTTCTCCCGCATGCAGGTCCCTCCCAAAATGCTTGTTGTTGGTCTGGTCTCAGCACAGCCGTGGAAGTTAAATGCTCTGCTAATTCGAGTGTAAAATTACACAACATCTTGACAATAAAAGAATATCAAGACTGAAGTAGACAAATTTTATAAAACTGTTTTCCTAGAAAGAGTATTTTCATGTATCCTGTATTTTATCCATTTTTAATGGATTCATTCCCAAAATCTTCATATTTAAGAGAATAAAACTTTTTATTCTTCTCATACCAAGCACAAAAATGCTCCAAGGAAATGACAATGATTATGCATTATTGCAGTGAGCACATCTATACTTATTGACATTTGCTAATTAAATTTGTTCAAACAGGCGAGGTGTACCCTGAAGAAGGTGCAGAATAAATGTGGGCTTTAGAGGGAGGAAGTGTTGGGAGGGAATATTAGTCAGGAATATGATAATTATTTGTTTCTTGTGATCTATTTAAAAGGCAACAACAAAAAAAAATAATTTGCAGAAGGCTTTGAAATGCAAAATGTCCCTGTATCAATGGGCCTAAGATCTGCCCTGAACAAGCAGGAGAATCCCAGCTTTGTTTATTGTGAAAAATTAAAACTGTGGGATGTCTGGATTTCAGCCTGGGTGCAGATGTAAGATCTATGTTGACAAAAGCAAACTGAGTGACTTTATACCATCTTCCACAATAAGCACCAGTAGGAAAGATCCTGTTTCCTGCGATGTTATTATTGATCAGCAATTTCATATCAAAGAAGTTCACAGAAAAGCTGTAAGAACCAAACCTTGTTTTTCTTCCGTGTTGAAGAAAGGGGCAGTTTTGATTGCATTTGTTCTTTTCCCTCTGTTCTCTTTTGCTCTTCCCACTCATGTCACTCATGGTGCACCAGAGCCATTGTGTTTAACAGCTCTTGGAGAAGTTTCAGCCTTTCTATTCTGTCCAGTCTTAGTTGTCTCCACCTGCACAAGCCTCCCTGGCTTCCCTTTACAGACAGACACAGAGCTTTGGAGCAGTGGTCAGACATTTTATGTGCTTTTCTAGGGCAAAATGAATTTGAAGTTGTATTTCTAGTTAAAAGGGAAGATAAATAGCAGCCATTTCCATGTGCGAGTGGTCTGATGGATAGCATGCAAGTTGTCTTTCTCTCCCTACCATCTAGGACATGTCCAATACAGTTCGATATGTAATTTCTCTTGAGCTAGGAGCTGCTAGTCAGTGCTTTTTTAAGTCTCTTGTTACCTCCTGTCAATATGGAGAGTCAATAGAATTTATGTCCCAGAGCAATATTTCCTGTGCAAAAAAATCTGTATCTGACTTAGCCTATGAAGAGACTGCTCTCTGTAAACTAGGACAAAAGACATGCCAGTTTTAGTAATAATATATTGTTGGAACATTCCATACATCTCTAGAGTTGCACATTCTACTGGCTTAATCTGAGTATTTCAGGCTCATGAATTGAAGGAGAGGGGCAGGCACTGATCTCTTCTCCATGGTGATCAGTAGCAGGAGGGAACAGCAGGAAGTTGTGTCACAGAAGGTTTAGACTGGATTTTAGGAAAAGGTTCTTCATCCGGAGGGTAGCTGGGCACTTGGAACAGGCTCCCCAGGGCAGTGATCACAGCACCAACCTGACAGAGTTCAAGAAATGTCTGGACAACACTCTCAGGCACTTGGTGTGATTTTTGGGGTTGTCCCACCTTAAACATCCTGTCATATGATAAGCAAAGGTGGCAAGGTGACATGGCCAACTTTGGCAACCTGCTGAGTGCTTACACTGATACTGTGGTTCCCTTTCAGGAGCATCCTTCTGGGGCTTGCACAGGTGGTTCTGCCCCTCTGACATGTGGGACCTGAAGTCCGGTGATCTGATTCCTTCTGGGCTTCCTGTGGAAGCTGTGGGTGGAACTCTCCATGCATACCAAAAGTGTCACAATGGCGAACAAGCTTGAAAACTTGTTCAAATCAAGCTTTGCAGTCTGCCTATGCTGCAGCAAAAGCCTGCGTGAAATACTCTTTTCATTGGCCTTAAATTAATAGTTTTTGAAAATCCCTTTGGAAATGTGTTTAATACAACTATTTCCTAGAAAAAGCAGAACCTCACCCTGTGGCAGGGGTTGATTTATACCACACAGCTCTGTGCTACCTGTAACTTACCTTATTGTTTTAACTCCCCCACAGCATGCCTTCAGCTGGTCCTGCTGAGTGTGCCCTGCATAACAAATCAGTCTGTACAGAGCTTTACATTCCATGGGGACAGAGGCTGGAGACATTCCAATGCATAAAAGAATACAGACTTAAACCTTTCTCTCCATATATTAGATACTCTCCATTTATTCACTGGAGCCCAGAATGCAGCAGGTAGTAGGGGGAGAACTCCAGCAATTTTCATTGCCAGATTATTTTATGAAGATTAATGAACAGGGAAGTGAACAGGAGAGCTCAGCAATCTGTTAAATCAGGGTGTTCAGGCCTGTTTGTAACAAGCAAATAGGTCTGGGGACAAAGTGATACAGATGAGAGGTGTTAAGATACATTCACTGATTTCAGAGATTTGCAAACAAAATTCCTACTGTGTGATCTGTCATTCATTTTGATTATGGATTACAGCCAGCAGTGGAAGGCATCTTTGGAGGGTACTGTGAGGAACCAGTTTTTTATACTGACAGAGTGAAATGTAGATTCTGTGGACAGAACTAAGCTGTTTCATTTTAAACATGGAGTAAGCAGGGGAGAGAAAGCTTTTGGCAGATAAAGGGTTTTTATTTTCTTGTGTTTTTTTCCCCTGTTTTGTTTTGATTTGATTTTTTTTGCAAGCATCTTTAATTTTAAAAGAGTGAAACATGAGCCCCTTTGTAAAAAAAGTCTTGTTTATCTGAAATATCAAAATTGTTACTTCTTGCTGCAAACCAAACTGCTTACTGTAACATTTGAAAGAGCAGTACCTGACATCTTTCAAGAGTACGAAAGACTGAAATTAAAATAATGTATTTCGTGTCTCTGACACTAAATATTTCTTGCTTAGCTGTTTGTAAGATAATAGCAGGAGCAGTTTATAGCTATGTGTGCTGGAATAATGCCATGCCTGCTCAAATGTGAAGTCCCCGGGGTTTTGCAGATCAGCGATTACCAATGCAGGAGACACTGCTGGAGCTGAGCACACAGACCTTCACCCTCCTCTTCATCTCACCAATGTCTAGCCCTGATGGAGACCTGTGGTGATACCACCCACATATAAACTCCAGATCCTCATTTTCGGGTAGTGGGGCAGGGCATTCCCAGTAACTCAGTATTCTCCACGTCTGATGGACTTCTCAGTAGAGAGAGTGGAATCACACACAGGAGTGGTGTGGGCAGCAAGAATCCCATTAGAGGCATAGAATCATGGAATATCCTGAGTTGGAAAGGGCCCACGAGGATCTTCAAGGCCGACTCCTGGTCCTGGAGTCAATGACCAGGCATGGGCAGTAAAAGGCCATCCCTTGATTGTGCCATATAAAAGGAAGAGGACTGCTCCTTCACCCCAGGTGTAGGCTAGGAAGGGGCAGGAGAGGCTCTTTTAAAGACTATTCTATAGCAGAGTGAATCAGACCCCCACCAGGTGCACGTGCAAGGCAATTTCTTCCTTCCATTAGACAGTGATCTTATTTTGGGCAGAAACAGGTTTTGAATTCCAAATTATTTAATTGATTTGTTCAGAGGGGGAAGGTTTATGAACTGACACTTGGGAATGTGATGGGTTCTTGTCTGTTCACATCATCTTATAAGCAATTTCAAAGGATATGTGGCAGCATTTGTATCTTCTCTCACTAGTGAATAGAGGCCCCTTTTATTGTGGTTATCGGACTGATTTTGTCCTCCATCTTTCAGAAGAGGACATGGTATTAGGGCTACTGTGAGCCAGGGCTCACTCATGTGCTGCTTTTCAGTGATGTGGTACAGATACAATTGACCATTTTCTGCTTCCCTGTTTCTGCACAATGAGCAGAGTTACTTTGACAGTTTCCTGGTTTTTTTAATCATTCAATGTTTTTAATGTTCATAGTAGAAATTGCAGACAAATTCAGGCACATGTGGCTTATGACTGTTATTGATACTTGCTTTCAAGAAACACCTCTTGAAATAAAATCAGTTATGTGGTCAAAGAGATATTAATTTCATGAGCTGGATGATGGCATTCTTCCTTTATGGCACTTCAGTTCAGTGGTGCAAATATATAGACTAATATATTTGTGTATGTGTAGATGCTTATTTCAAAGTGAGGAATTTTTACTGCCAACTGTACCAAAGCAATATGTTAGGGCAGTAAAATAGGGAATTATTCGCATGTAATTAATTTTTCATTGCTGTACATGCATATATGTGCTTTATTGCCTCTTCAGTAGGCAGAACAAAAATATATACAGTTTTACCTGTGGGCAATTCAAAACAGTAATGAGACTCTTCAGGCATGAAAATTCATCTCTCTTCTTTCTCACTCCCTGTCACACAAATGGGAACTGACTTCTGCTGAGGTGTCAGCCCAAAGTTGGTTCTTCACAAGGAAGAGAATGAAACCCAGGGTATTTCTCTGCAGTTAGTTCTGTATTGTTATACATGCAGAATGATACAGCTTTGGCAGACAAAAATCAAAGCACCCCTGCTTGAACACTGAGCTCCTCTACACTCAAGCCCCTCTTCATGTTTATTGATATATATGCTACATAGATATGATGATATATAAATATGATCAATTTTTTATTCCTCTGAGTTCAGATCAGATGATATTTATGGGTTTTTACCTGTAGCAAGTAACGAAAGGAGGGAACTGTGGACATCTGAGTCACTTGCTGAAGAGAAGTGCTGTTGACTCATTTTATAAGGGATGTATTGAAATAAGGTCACAGCAGGCTTGTGTGACCTCTGGGAGTCCCTGTAGGTTGGTCTGTCTTTGTTGACTGCTTTGAACTCATACTTTACTGATTTGAACGCATACTTTACTGATTTGAACGCCATCTTCAGATTTAACACAGTCTTCAGAAGACAATTTAACTTCCTCAATAATATTTTTGTGTTGAGAGCAATGTTTAATTTCACAGAGGAATCATTTTGCAGAGAAAGACGGCAAATGTTAACCTTTAAAATCATAATGATTTATTCCACTAATTCGTTGCAGACTTCTACTGCTTATCATCAGGGGCTGATGGAGCTGTTCTATTCATAGGTCATTGCTGTTACTGGATTCACTGATGTTTCTAGACACATCTCCTTGGAAATTGGGCACAAAGATAAGGTTGGCAGAGGTGTATTATAGAATTGCCCATGAATAGGCATTCCTGCCTTTCTCTGATGTGTCTGGTACCCAGCACACTGAACACAATGGGTTTGTGGTATGATCGATGGCTGATCTTAACAATTCCCAGTTTCCTTTGTTATTCTCTATTTTTGCTGAAGCAAAGAAAACAGCACTCTATCTACCAAAAAAAGAGATAACATGGTTTTCAGGTACAGCCTCCTAGAGAAATTATATAAATTTCTTTCTATCTATAGCTTTGGCTTATAGGAAATCTTTGAAACATTTAACATTGCTGTAGCGTCTCTCTCTCCCTGAGATTTCCTGTGCCTTGCTGCAGACCTCAGATGCAGCTTTGCCTGTTCCCCAGGTGAACAGGGCTGATTCCAAACCCTGATCATATTTCCATTTGCACTTGTAAGGGTTGGCAGTTCATCTATCAATCACCCCCTGCCACCTCCTCTCTCTTCAGAAGTCAAGCTTTTGATACCTTTTTCCAAGTAAGCCCATGGGAACTCTAAAAACCGTTCTATGAATATGCCCAAAGGATACTTGGGATTTTTTTATTATGCTTCACCGCCAAAATAAAAAAACTATCTAACAGATGATTATATATACTTTAGACAGATTACTGACTTTGATCTGCCGTTCCCTATTTCCATATGACCTTTTCAAGAAAAATCAGGATGTCAGGAACTCTAATGATAATAGCTTGGGGTCTTCCAGCAAGTGGATTATTAGGTAAAGTACTTAGTGCAATAACTTCTATCTGGTCAGTGACAATGGTTTAAAAGGTCTCTTCTCTGCTCCTCGTAGTCCTTCCATTTGGATGTCCTGAATCAATAGAAGTTCAAGAGAAAAAAAAAGAGGCAGAAATCCAGGCTCCTTTAACTATGAATAAAGTCTGCATAGTAAATTGGAGCAGAAGGGGGAAGAGAATTCCAATTTGATTTGCAAATTGACTCTCTTCCACTCCCATTTGCAGAAATAAGGCCCATATGCCCAGTAAGCAATTGCTGCTCAAGGTAAAGCTCTGCACCACAGAGGGTTTCTTGGCAGCAAATGAAAGGAACATTGCCACTCTGTTACGTATGCCAGCTCCAATAAATCTGTGGATTAGTTTCCTGGCTGCCACAATTGAGCCAACTCAAAACCATATGGTTCTCCTTTCTTAAACACTGCCATTCGAAAGGAGCACGGCCGCCTCCCTTCCAGAGCCGTTTTTGTTCTGAGGAGAGCTCCACAACAATAAGGAACCATAAATATGAGAGAAGTCTGTGACTTTATTTTTCCCTCTTGCCCAGTCCAGCTGATGGCATGAGATCACAATTGCATTTTATTGGCCTTCTTGCAATTTCCTTCTGTTTACAGTCTGCTCTCTGGTTCTCTTTATGAATTGGAGTATGGCACAGCATGTTCATCTGGCTTATTTATTTGCAAGGAAGAGTCCCTGGGATGTATTCTGAATCATTCTTGTATAATGCTAGAGGGTCTTATGAAACAGTTTAGTGGTTCTTGGGATGAAAATGAGATTTTGGTTCAAGGATATATAATTTATTTTATTTTTCCCGAGTCTCAACGATATGGTCTTGTTAAGCACTAACCTCCTACTGTAAATCTGCTGGAGCCTGGCCCAGCTGTTGTTCTCTCACAGATAGATTTAGCTTTTGCCAAAAGTCTTCATCACCTGATGGGACAAACCCCTTGCCTGAGTGAGAGATACAGGGCAAAGCCAAAGGAAAACACTGAATTAGAGCAGGGGATGCAAAATCTGTTCATCTGCAAAGCAAGGAATACCTTCTTTCCTGAAATCAATCTTTAAAGTCTCTTCTAAACAGAAGGGTCCCATTTCCAGGTGTAAATGTAGGCAACCAGCAGTCAGTGTGGCTGCTACATCAGCATAGACTTTGGTCAGGAGTTGTGAGACTGGCACTGGGACACCTAGATGGAAAATAGATTCCCTCTTGAATTACCATAATTTGAAAACTTTATCTTCATGCTTGTAGAACTGACAAGGCAAGATGTTTTTTAATTTAAAGTCTGTATTTAGTCCTAATTCTGTAGTAGTTTAACTTTTTTGGGGTAGTGCTTTAACTACTTTCATTGGCTGGTTTTTTTTTTTTCCTCTCTCTCTCTCTCTCTCTCTCTTTTTTTTGTGTAAGAGAAGCTTAACCTAAATCTTGATACCAATATAATCTCCAGACCAAATATATCTATACAGGAAAGTTACTTACTCTCCTTTTCAGATTCCTGCTTTTGAAATAAAGCCTCTTAACAGCAATGTAAGTGTCTCCACATTGGTGGGCTTGTACACTTCTGCTGAAATCAATACCAATAAAGTAGTTCAATGTTTTTATGGAGACAAAGGTATTCTTTAGAGGTGCAGCGATAATTTAATTCAACTTGCTGTGTTTTCAGCAGGTAATCACTGCGCAAACCATGTTTTGTTTTGCCTGGGTGGCATCTCTCCTCTCACCTCTCATTTTGTTGCTGTTGATTTCACTCTTCAAACAGATTTAGATGCATCATTTTACAGAACTCTTTCACTCCTTAATAGAGTAGGGAAATAAGTGTAGATTTCTAGGTTTTTTCCCTCTCTCACCAGTGGTTTTCATTATGAGCTAAGTAATGACTTACCCTCTTTCCAAGCGGTGTAATGAGTCAGAGGAGTCTTAGAAGGTGAAGTGGAAAGACACCCCAGCTTTGATTCTCCTGGAAGGCAGTTTTACTCATTCAGAGCCTAGCTCAGTACCCAAATCCTCCTTCTGCTATACAGTAGGTTTCTATTTTTCCAAAGCACTCAGTCGAAAATACTTTTTTTTTTTTCCTAGCAAGAAATAGCTTTTTCCTTCTGTTATCTCATACCATCTGATGAACTTCAGACCCAGACTCACTGAAAGATTGCTTTTGGCTGTACAGTTGTTTGCAGTTCTGTGGTTTGTCACTCGACTTGCAATTTTGGACAGAGCTACAAAATCAGTGATTTATCTGAGGATCCTGCTTGAAAAGAGATGATCTCGTGCAGAGGATGCAGGAATGGGGCTTGCGTCCTGTTTCTGCCACTGGATGTCTGTATGGTCTTTGTCTGACTTGCATCAGTTGTTTCCTTTTTCTCAGCATTTGTTAGTACTAATTGACCTTTTTCAGCTTATTTTGCAAGCCTGTTGGAGAGACAGTTGCTCACTCCTCTGCATGGACCCTGTACACACAAATCCCAGCTGTCACATCTGTGTGCTACGAAATACACATAACACATCTGCCTTTACCATCTCCCCTAAAATGCCTTGGACAACTACAACTAAAGCTCCAGGCAAATCCTTAAACATCAAGTACTGAAACTGAAAGCCAAGATGGCCTTCTGTGTCTTGGAACACAGCAAGGTACCAACCCTCCCCTATTGTGCACATCAGAGCTGTTATCACTTCCCCAGGGACAACCTACTTCTTTGGGGCAGATAAACTCTTTAAGGCAAATATATGGGACCAAATCCATTCCTGGTGCAATTCCATTGAAATCACTGGGGTTTTACACCTGAGAGAGATGTGAAGCTTTGCATAAAAGCAAATTTTTTCCCTCTCCCTTTCATTTACCTCCCTATGAATTTGAAATAAGCTCCTTTGCTTGTGACTTATTTATGTTTAAACTCTGGGGTTTATCTTTTTTTAAGCATGGTGTCCCTTTACACTATTGTTCCTGCTGGAAGCACTCAAATGATTAGGCAGCAAAAGGAAAACATGGGCCAGCATCAAGTGCCACTCTCTCCCACTGAAGCACCACAGGGGACTGCACAATTTGGATTGATTTTTATCCCTTAGCTCTCCAAGGAGAAAACTTTCATCAAAAATGGGCAGGCTGTTGTATTTTAAAGAGGAACAGCATCCTGCAAAGCTGCCCTCAAAACTCTAAACACAGATTTGCCTCAGCATCATTGAAATGCCCTCGGCTGATCTCAGAGTATATTTTTCTTACTATAGGGGATTTTGCAGGTAAGGCAAACAGTTATAGAGACAGAGATACAGGTTCAAAGCAACCTTTAGACCTCCTGTTATCTGTGAACTTGTTATCCCCTTTTCCTTCCATCTGAGCTCACATAGATACTGGCTTTCAGAGGAATATTTCTCTTCAACAGAAGGAGACAAGTAAATACTGAAGAGAAGTAGAGACTGGGGTGTTTGTGTGCATATAAAGAAAAGCTTCTGGGTGCAAGTGCATGGCTGTGCATGGATGTGATCTCCTTGTTCAGCATTCGAAGTTCAAATTCAGCACCCTTCACCAACCTGATAGAATCTCATAGTCCTCTCACCAATCCTTCCCTTTCAGAAGTCTGTTCATTTTGATGGAGTTTTCTGTGCTCCATTTTTACAATTAGGGCAGAGCTATTTCAGGAGGTGAAACAAAATCCCAGCATTTAGGTAAGTTCCAGAGCAGGAGGAAATGCAGTGTCTTTGTCTGGGAGTGCCCCAAAGGTGCCATTTGACTTAATGCCTTCTTCTGAAGAAGCATCTCCCAAAAACTGTCAGAGCAAAACTGCTCAGGCCAGGTGTCTGTACAACCTTCTATAAACTGGCCTGGCTTCACCAGCGTTACAGTAAGCCTTGGGCTGGTTGTTAACATATGTGTGTTGTAGGGTTCTTGAGAGCCTCCCAGGTGTCTCTTCAGTACTGTTTTGTGCTCTATGAATCCCATACCACAGAAGCTCAAGTTGTCTGCTGCTTGGCAGCTGTCAGGAAAGAGAAACAACAGTGAAAAAGATTTTTTTTTCCCTGAAGAAATCAACAAGTGTTGCTATGGACAACATGGCAGAAATTAATTCTCAGGAAATGTAAGCCAGGATGAAGGCTTATCAAATACATTCAGGGGTTTTGTATGGGGGTGATATTTTTAAGCAGAAATGTGGGCTAGATAAGAGCAGAAACTTGGACAACGAGGTAGAATGGGACTTAGAAGACTTGAAAACTGAGTTAAGAAGGAAGACAGATTTCTACAAAAGCTCAGTATTTTGAACAAAGCTGGCAGCTTGGTAGGTTTTTGTTACCAGTGCCTAGGGAGGCTCATTTGGATGCTGAGCAGGGAAAACATCTGACCCTGTGTAGTCTCTACAGTATATGTGCTTGCATGTGTGCTATTTGTCTCAACACCTTGTATTACCAGAGGAGAGAAACAGATGTTTCGAGGACCTGACTCATCTCATCCCAATTTAGCTAAAATAGGACGAGATGGTTCATGACCTAAACACTCCCGTTTCCATTAAGAGAACAGGGAGCCCAGGCAGCCGGCTTGGATCAGGTGTCTCAGCTGGGAACATCCTTTCCCAACTTTGTGCTACAAAATTGTCTTCTCTTCAATGAAATTTGTGGAGAAAATCGGGCTATGAGTACCCTGGCCAGTGCCATAGGGCACAGGGGCTCGTTTAAATGTGTGCAGTGCACATTTTAAATAATGACATTTGTTTTTACACATGACTCTGGGAAACAGCTTTGTCTCGTCCTTCAAATGCCCCTCTCTATAAGAAGCTGCATCTTCGCTGACAAAGAGAAGATTTAGTGGGTGTTTAGTGTAACTGATTATCTGCTGATTCAATCAATTATGTGAACCTGGAGCCAAAGAGAACATTATGTGGCTTTATGCTGGTATGGCAGCTGCTCTGCTGCTCGACCCTATGACATGTTTGCTAGCTGGTGTAAATATTTGCATCTGTCAGAGAAACCTGCCCTGTCCCCTACTGCCAAATTGTTCTGCTACAGAGACTGAAATCTTCCTTATTAGTTTGCATTAGAGCAAGCACAACCTGATCAGAATTCAAGTGGAATAAATTGGACAGAAAAAAGAAATCTTTGAAAAAAATAAATGCAGCAATATTCCAACAATACAGCCGGAAAGGTTTCTAAGGTGGAGCCTATTCAAAGCCTGCTCTTGCCTTTAGTAGCCTTTCTGTTCTGGCTTTACACAGTTATCTTTTGTACGGAAGTTGTTTTCCCAGTTGCATGGATGTAAAAGCAAAGAAAATGAGGCTGACAGTGATCCTCTGTGGAGTAAATTGCAAACGCAGGTATTCACAAGGAAAATGACGAGCAATTCTGCATTGGAAAGGCCTTGGAAACTGAATTCCTTCTTTGTGGCCAGAACTTCTCTCCATGCAGAACAGCCCAACCATGCAGAGGATCCAGCCAACTGCTTCAGCGACGGGGACCTTTCACAAGCAGTGATGACACTTACAGAGACTTTAACACAGCAATTCTTAGTGTGTTCCACTTCAGCTGCCTGGAGAGTGGGGGAGAAATATTCAGATATACACTATTGTACACACTTGCCTTATGATCACCATCCCCCACTAAACAAGAGAAACAAATGCACTTCCTACAAAGACTTGTTCATGTCTGGGTTTGAAAAGATGAGAGCTTGGCTGCTCCTTCCAGCTCAGTCCGGGTGATTGAGGCTAAGGATGAGCCTGACCTCATCCTCCCTGCGTTACTCATCCTCCCGGCTGCCTGAAGAGCAATGGAGATCCCAAGAGCTCTGTCCCAGGTGTCCTTCCCAGCACCACCAGGGCTCCCTGATGCTCAGGTGGTTCTCCACAGCCCTTGCTCCTGGCAGCAGAGAGCTGTGGCACTATCGCGGCGGTGCTGTCGATGGACCGATGCCGCGTGTTTCCCACAGGGTCCCTCGTGGCGATTCTCTCGCAGCGCTCTGCCGGCACCCACACATGCACACATCTGCTGGCACCCGCACGGGCACACATCTGCCGGCACCCACGCGTGCACACATCTGCTGGCACCCGCACGGGCACACATCTGCCAGAACCCACGCGTGCACACATCTGCCAGCACCCACGCCTGCACACATCTGCCGGCACCCACGCCTGCACACATATGCCAGCACCCACACGTGCACACATCTGCCGGCACCCGCACGGGCACACATCTGC